>JABFQD010000246.1:0-31086 GCA_022817045.1 Psix sp. ZL-2020
CTTTCGGTAAAATTAGAGTAAGGAACGTTGTGAAATGAAACAATTTTTTGCATTGATATATTACTAAAAGTATGTATTTGAATAATAATTTCTTCAGAGTAGATCAAGAAACTTGTCCATTTCTATCTAGTACATAATTTTCAAAATTATAATATTGAAATATCTATAATATAAAATATCTTTATATAATTCTTATTTTTTTATTTTGTTTGATATAAAAATGTTATAAATTTATCGATTAATAAATTTATTTCTTAAAGAAAGAATAAGAAATTCCATTTTGAAAATACTTTATTTTATGTTATGTTCAATTTATTTGACATGAACTTTGATAAAATCGACTACTTTATATATGAAAAATTATGAAATATTAGGAAGTCACTTTTAATATATAAGCATAAATGTGAGTCAAAAATGGGTTAAATAAAATGTATTAAATAAAAAATTAGTCAGCTAATTCTGTTTTTCAATCGCTGAGATGATGACTTTTCCTTTTTTTATCTCTGATATTAGTGAGATTCAGATGGTGTAACATTTTTATAGGAAAGAATAATGCTTTTTAATAAGTGTGTGAACTAGGAAACAATGGAGTACAAACAAATTATGTTTAGTTTAAATCGAAAAGTTGAATCTTTTATTTTGAAAATGCAGAATACGAAGTGAAGATTTATTTGCTTATAAGTTACTTTTATAATTGAGATTTACATACTAAATTTGTCTTCATTTAACATAATGAGGTTCAATTATTTAAAATACAGATTCGTATAAATAACATAATGGATCTTTTGTTTGCATTAAAGAATTGAATTATGATAAATATATTGTTGATATTACTAAATGTTTAATCGATACTTCGACGAAATTAGAAAAAACGTCATTAATATTTTATTGCTAAATATTATAGATTCCTAATTTAGATGCTTTATAATAATAACAGCAATAATGAATTAAGATAAACATCAAATTTAAAATGTCAAATTTTTCCAAAATCAGGTAAATTTGTATTTTTCCTTACTTTTGTATTAAAGTAAAATTTGATTTCTTTAATACAAACTAAAATCTCGCGAAGATTTGTTGTATAAAATATAAGTTAACATATATATATAAGAACATATTTTTCAAAATATTGATCCAACTTTTGAATTATTGAAGTTACAAATGCATTAGTAATAATAATTTTGTATTATTTAATTATTACATTTAATATTCAGATTTTAATTTTTGAATATTTTTCATAGCAATATGAGAAATGTGTGAATAACATTAAAAATTAAAAAACTATTAATCATTATTCATGTATTGGTTATTATCATTGAAAGTTTTAACACTCATTTTATGATTTCTCAATGATACGATTAAAAAATAAGTGAAGTTTCATTTGAATCATAAGTATGAAATCACATTTATAATTATCATTCTAATCATAAATTGTTGATAAAACATTATTACATTGTACAGTTTCTGCGAAAATTGTATGAATTGAAATGCAACTTGTGATTAGTGTAATTAACACAAAATAGCACGTAGATTTGGATAAATTTCTAATATTAGAAGTTTTTTCTTTTGACCAAACGCTTTTCAAAAATATTTTTTACAAAATTACAAATTTAGGAAAGACGAAACTTTGATTGTTTAAAAATCTTTTGATAAGAAACTGAAAAATACTTACAACACTTAAAAATTGTTGAAATAAAAAATTCTTAGAAAAATCGATAAAATTATGCAAAACATTTTCTGCGTTATTAAAAATTGTTATTTGTAGAATGTGTTATAATTATGAAATTCGTGAAATTGTAAACAATAAAAACAAATAGTAAAATAATAAATTATTTCAAATTGGCAGTTTTGCAATTTTATAATTAGTTAACAAATTTGTAAACAAATTCTGATTGTTATATTTGAATGTGATATTTGTTTAAATAATGCAATTCAAGAAGGGAAGGTAAGGAAATAGCACATTTAAAATAAATATCTTTTATTTGCGTTTTTTAAGTATCTTAAAATTTGATTTGTAAAATCACATTGTAAAAACCCACTCATTCATGTATTCACACACCTCATAAGTTACACTAAAAATAAGAAAAAAAGATTTCTCAATTTTCAGTATAATTTCGATCAAGTCTATGTTAATGCTCTCGATCAATCGGCGTTACGGTTTTGCGTTAGCGAGTTAGAAAATGAATGCGCTATCTATATACATCAATGTGCAATATGCTGTATTTATGAAATCACAAGAACTAAAACGTGAAAACAAAATCGTTTATGAATTGCCATTTTATTGGCATTTGCACACCATCGAAACTCTTAATCAGCGCATCAAGGATTCGTCCTCTGACTGATAGGCGGACAAGTAAAAAACGGGATTTCTGATGAGTCGAGTCATCATCGAACGTAAAAACTGAAAAAGTATGATCTGCGGTCATTCAATGTTTAATAGCTTATTTCCTGACTGAGAAGCCGTCGCCGGTAGGGTCCAACAGCCAAGGATAGTTGTTCGGGCATTCCATGCAAGTGAACAGTCTGAGAGTTTCGCCTGGCAATTCGCGAGTAGTCAGAGGACAAGCGTTCGGCAGCGAGCAGTACGGTTGACCCTTCTCGTCGCAAATTTCTTTCCAATCTTGGAAGTCACGCAACGCGCTCAGCTCCGTCGGATTTTGCATCCATTTGATGACCTGAAATGATAAAAAGTTCAAATTATTTTCACCTCTGAGAACTTGGCGACCTACAAGTTGAAAAAAAGCAGCCTGTGAAAATTGATCGATTCTAAAGAAAAAATGCGATCTAGGTGGCGCTGCAGTCGATGACATAATCATGAATTTATTTTTATTTGAATTCGTTTTGATGACTAGAAAATTTATTTTCGAAACTACTGCAGAGCCATCTGGTTATAAGAAGAGAAGAATTAAAGAAAGTGCACATTTTTTTGGTATTTACCTGAACCATGGTAACGAAATAGACATCGCTTCTGCCAATCATTTCTTCGATGAATTTGATAAGTTCTTCTTTGTATTCTTTCTTGCTTTTTAGCCAAGTGGCGTGGAAGTGGAGTCCGAGCGGGGCTCTGTTGCTGCTGAAGTGGCGGTTGAAATTGTGTCTGAGAAGACGAGCGAACTGTTCGCCAGTTTGGATGTTGGAACAAGAGTCCACCATGTGACAACCTGGAAGAGATTCGTCGAAGGTCGGATCATCACGACGGTCAAGCTCGTTCATGACCATTTCCCAAACTGGGTGTGATCGAGATGGACAGTTTCCACTGTTTCCATTGCATTTATGTGGCATTCTGAAGTAAAGGGTGTATGGCCAAATTGGAACGCGACCCAAAGAAGCAGTGATGGATGCGTCATATACGAAGAACTGGTCAGCCATCATTTCGAATTGTTTGTTTCCACCAACACGGAGATAAGGAGCGCGCATACCTAAAGTGCAATAGAGTAACAACATTTAAATATGTATATATGTATAATATATGTAGATAAGTATATACATATACATATACATATACATATATATACATATCATATATTATATATGATAATATATATAAAGTAAATTTATATGAGATATCTATATATAATTCTTTATATGTATAAAATTATATATAATCATATATACCAAACTTACTACATTTTATATATACACTTTTAAATATTTGTATGTATAACATATTTTCTTTCGTACATATATTAATTATTTAAATAAACGTTTATATATAATTGCAAATAATTCATATTATATATGATTTCTATCAAATTGAATAAATTAAACAAACCAATTATAGATCCATCTGTGATATTAGCGAAACGTTCGATGATCAATCTAGCGCCAGCCATTTCTGCGAGCCAATCATCGTAGGTTCCTTGGGTCCAGTACTGAGGATCATCTTTGTGAGTGAGTGAGAAGACTGAAATCTCATGACCCTTTCGATGCAGATCCTGCACGGCTGAATAGTTGGTGTATTTGTGGGAAACGAAGAAGGTGCCTCTGATTTGACAACCATTAGGATTGTGTCTTTGACCATTGAAGATTTCTTCGTAGAGGTCAATATTGTCAACATTGATAGCTCCGTTGAAAGTAATGGTGATCATCTGGGGTACTTGAGATGGTTCCAAATTACCAGGGATTCGGGTTCCATCCGCGGAACAGTAACAGTCTGGCAAAACACACTGAGTGGGGTCACAGTCTGGTGCTCTGTTTGGATCAGTTTCAACGGCTGCAAGGACAATTTGCTATTTTATATTTTGCAAATCTTCAAATTATTTCTATTATTGATCATTTTTTTTCATTTATACTTTTTCATTTTATTATCATTTATTATTTATTATCACATATAAATTTATCAAATGAAAAGGTATCGTATACATAAATTATTTTCTTTTAAGTAAAATACTATTCGATATATTTAAATTTTTATGTTAGTTAATTTGTTGAAATAAATCCAATTATCTTACTGCAGGCATTTTCGTCAGATTCATCCTTGCAATCGGGTTTTCCGTTACAGAACAATTCTTTTTCCACACATTCGCCATCACCGCAGGACAGCTTGCCTTCGGGACAGACAGGTTCGTCTGTCTTCAAAATTGGCAAAACTTTTCGGGGCTCTGAAAAATGAATCAAACTCCATATTTAATAGTCAGTTCGATGCTGTTCTAAACGATGTCCAAAGATACCTTTTTCTGTTTAGGACATATAAATAGACAGTAAAGAAACAAAAATTACATTTATTTTAAACAGCAAACAACTTTGCCTGAATAACATTTATACATTTGACTTAGTTGTTTTGAAAATTAATAAATTGCTTTTTTGTAAACTTCTTTAACAATCTGATGACTTTTATTATCTTCAAATTATGATATGAAATAAAACTCTTAAGTGTCTATTTATATGAAAGCATAAAAATTAATCAAAGATAATTCATTAAAAACTTACAATGTGATTTAACCTTTATAATAGCACAATTTCTAACAAATATTGCAATCTATTCGATTTATCAACAAAATTATAATTTAAAGTTGAAATCTATGGTTCATTATATGTGAAAAAAAGTTGAATATTTTGTTGCAAATGATGCTATATTTTTTTATCAATTTGGTCAGGATAAAGCTATGTACAGTCATGTAATCAAGGCCCAATAATTTGTCTACTAACTTACGTTACTAATTTTTCTTCAAACGTCAGTTCTTGTTTCAATATTTACATTAGTTAAACAAAAATTGACATCGTAAAAGTGGATTGGCAAATTCTTAAAAACTACATAATCAATAGTTTTTCAGTCACTTGGAGCGTCAGGTAAACGAATCAGTATATTGAATCTACATTTTGTCTCGTATCAGTGATCAGTGAAAAATCGTGTTCAGTCGTGACGCGCTTATTCAGGGGACTGGTTCGACACAGTGCACGCTATATGAAAATTAACTGAAAGAGGAAGAAAGTACAGAAATCTAAGAACCGAATAAAACATCGTTTGAAAGGAAACACCATTTGACATAAAAATCAGAAATATTTGATTAAGATTCAATGATAAGAATTGTGATTCACAAAGTTGAATACAGTCGGACGAAAAGTTAGATTGAAAAGTGATGTTTATTATATCGACTTGCGAAGCAAACACATTATCACACGTGTGACTGAATCATGAAAGTTTCATATGACACGTTTACATAATTTAAAAAAAAGAAAGTGAATAAAAGTGATTCGCTTGACATTTGGTTAATTCACTCTTTACGATTTGAGGGTGAAGTGCAAAGGAAAGTTGTACACTGATGAGCATTTTTGCGCAAAATATCAGACATAAATTTTAATCAAGTCAAGCCGGGTAAAGAATAACGAGGACAACATTAATATTGGATATTAAAACTGAATTGACAGTACTGGAGAGATCGGTTAGAAACGCTCATACTTCAACATTCAAGATAGAATAGCTTCTTCATTTTTGTCTTTCTCTCAGATTTCCATAGCATTGATAATAAATGTTGATAGAAACATTAAAGATTGACACAAAGAACTGAGTTAGATGAGCTGCCCATAAACAAAAAGTGTTCGATTAGTCTACACGAAAGATGTATGAAAACATAATTAAGGGACACGTGGGATTAGTCGTGACATGCAAATTCCAAGCCAAAAATAGAAGTAGGATAATGCCAAGCAGAACAAAGTATGCCCACTCATTATCTATGAAACAGACATTCAGAGAATTTATTCCATTTACGGAGTTCGATTATTATGCTTTAATAATAATCGCTTATGAAATTCTCTGGATGCGCAGATCAGCGGTAGAAGGAGAGTTAATAAGATCGTCGTGCGTGCTGCAGCGCGAGTCTACGACCAACTCTGAGGTTTCTAAAGCTTTCTCTACCTTCTCAACGAAAGAAAAAAAATCAAACTATCATTAACTGCCCAAATCAAAATACATATATGACTTCATATAAAGATATTATAAATAAAAATATGGCCATTAATAAAGTAAATATATGAGACTATATATTGGACCATATATGAAACCATATAAGGAACAATAAGAATATGGTTCTTTATATCTGATATATTTAAAGTTATATATAATGCAATGTATACTTCATATACACATTTAAATCAGAAATGAATCATTTAAAAATCTAAATATGGTCACTAAGGCACTTATATAAATAAAACCATGTATAAAACCATATATAGAACCATATAAGAAACCATATATTGTACGTTAAATACAATATACGATGTTGTTTTTTATGAAAAAATATATTTCATATATGGGATTATATATTCTTTTGATTCAAGACTATATATAAACGTACAAAAAGTGGTCGCAATTAAGGAAAATTTGTTTTTATGTTTGTTGTGAGAGATTTTGTTTTTGAGGTAGAGAAGCATGTGTTCCAGAGTTGGTTGTCATTCCCCCTTTTTTGCGTCACTTACTCTCAAGTTTGTCACAATTGGTGACCTTGCCCTTCCAGTCGCAGGTCTGTTTATCCAAGTCAAAGGCCAATCCACTGGGGCACGTGATTTGCTTCAGGCCGGACCTTGTACACCTAAGATGGAAAAAGGTGCGCGCTCAGTTAAAGTAAGGAAAAAGATAGAAAGTTTCTTACTTTCAAGCTGCTCGCAATTTTTGACGTTGGTCTTCCAGTCGCAAGTCTGCCTCTCTATATCGAAAGCGAGACCAGTCGGACATCGCACAGTCGCCAATCTAGTCACACCGATTTCGCTGGCTTTGTCACACCTAAACGTATCATATTCGAGCATATTATCATGCGAACTTCAGCCGCTCGCCAACTTTCCTTTTGAGCTTTTTATTTGACTCTAAATCACTCAATCTGAATCAACGTACGCCGACCTATATTTTCAAATTACAGCACTCTTGTTCCAACAGAAATTCCGTTTTTAAACTTTCAGTAGCAGATATCAATTTTCATACTCTTAGAATAATACGATCGAAAAAAAGAACATCAAATTACAGTGCAACCGGCTAATTAGTATCTTTCTATATTTAGACCTCGCCTCCTTCTTTAGTCATAGCTATTTTTCTTCAGCAAAATTCCTTTTAGGACATTAACCGTGATTCATCGTACTTTGTTTTCAACTTTTTTAATCATTAATATTCGAATTCGATCCTGCATTTAGACAAACCTCATTTCCACGAACATAATGCTTTTAGTTACAACAAAAGTTACACTTTTTGCGTCATTTCAAAGCCCACAAAGTAGTTATGTGTATTTTTTTTTAAATGATAAAGCAATTTGAAATTGAGCCAGTTAAGCTGACAGGTGGGATAGCCAAAAAGGACGAGACGGATTTGGTTATCAACGAAAAGTGCAGAGGAGATTGCCGTATCGCGTACGTTTTTGGTATTACTGGTTTTACGTGTTTTTACAAACCCGTAGACCTCGAGAGCACCCCGTTGTGAGTCAGTGCACGCGCGATCCCAACTTTGTTTCGCATCGGATGATCACCTTGAACTCCGACGGAATTCTATTTTCTTGGACTGTTAGTTTATCGCAATATAAAAACTTCCTTTTTCTCTTTCTCAAATTCCTCAGTCTATTTATAACCATGACGCTGCTTCTTTCGAAAGACTCGCCAATTTGCATAGATCGGCATTTACATTTTATACCGTAAATTCTAACAATTACCTTTCTAAAAAGTAAACAACAAAAACCGAAATAGCGAATAAAAAGTGAAATCAAAATAAAACGTTGAAGCGCAATTTATTCATTCGCAAGATTCAATCCAAGGAAAAGAGAAAAAACTCCCCCCACCACTGACGCGTTGTTTTTTTATAAAGTTAATCAAACGGAAACTCAGTCTTTATGTTTAATGCACGATTTTATTCCGACGCTTCATTAATAACAGAATCCAATGTGCAACGTTGATTCTCCATTTCATCCGCTCTACCCATCCCTTTCTTTCCCCCGTCTTTTTATAACTATATCCTGCTTCCCGAGAGAAACTAAAACCCGTTTGTAATTGGATTTCCAATAAGAAACGAAAGTCGATGCTTTACGAAATGTCGCGTTACCTGACAACATCTCTGCAATCACCCTCCGTGCTCAGGCGAAAGTATTCGTCACCAGGCCTGTCCTGGCACAACTCTTCGGCGTTCGCGTCAAGTCCATCGGTGCCTTCATCTTCTTGAGCTCTTACTTGGCTCTCTGCAATAAATTTGTGATTACACAAACTGAATTACGATTTGGATCAAACTGACAAATCACGTGATCTGACATTTTGATGGTATTTCAGAAACAAGCTTTGGGAAGAATTCAACGCAATGGTGAACTGTCACAAACAATAAACAACTTTATCCTAAGAGTCGCGTGGAAAAGTGATTATATGTAAATTAGCTGTTGATTGATTGACAACTATTGTTTATGATTTAGCGACGCGGAAAGACAATGAAAAGCAAACAAAAGCCAACTGGTAGCGAGGCAATGAGCATGTCTATATCTCAAGAACAATGCGATTGTCTTGTGATACGATGAAGGGAACAATCAAGTAGGAAAAAGTTTGGTATTTATTTCCTGGATTGAAAACTCTGCTCGAGTGTGACGATGCACGGAATTATCTAATGAGAAAAGCGACTTTCATTTACGCCACTGACAGATGTTTTTGATCATCGAGTTGACACTTTCTTTTTGACATGTTGTCGAAACGGAAAGTATTACGGGAGAGAAGTTAACTGGAGCATGCGTTTTCGATGTTAAAATGTTGTTTTCGATTGTGAATAAAGATAAATCGATAAAAAGGCTTGTTTGCTATTTATTAGTTGTATAAAATGAAATTAGGAATTAAGTGTTTATAAATTAAATTTAAAATAAATTTTCATTTTATTTCAAATATTTTTTCTTGTGAATTGGAATAAATTCAATTGAATTTAAATTTGAATTTAATTTTGTATATTTTATGCATTTTATTTGTGATATAATCATTTTTCAGGTTCTTTTTTTGCGCGTTAGGTTGCGATCAATAACGGAATCTCTGGTCAATGATTAATTAGTTGTTAGACTATGGTAACTTTTGTGTTTCAAGTTTTGAATTTGATTAATCACAAAAACCAACAAAACTTATGTAAGTTGTAAACTTATGTTAATAATCAAGCGCCGTGTATTATGCAGACTTTCTGAAAGTTGTTTTTTAATTGTTCAGAACCAGATTGGAAGACGTAAACATTAGCAGTTTCGTAATTCAGCACAATTTGTCAGAATTTTCGTGGCAAATTGCTTTTACCACGGAAACTCACGTTTATTAGTTACATAAATATTTCTCAACGGAGCACGTGATGCTTGATAACATTAAAATCATGGAATCACCCACAAGACATCTTTTTCTACCGTTCACAAACGCGAAACATTAAATTGAGATTAAATAATGGAATATTTCAAAGACAGCAAATATTCTTGCACAACAAAATCTGAAGAAAAAATGTACAAAAAACAGCAAAATCGAAAAAATCGAATAGATACATAAATGAAAATGTTCTATAAATGATTCCAAATCGGCTTTTTCTTTTGTACCAATCAAAATGTCGACATTACATTTCAAATATGAATTTACATTTCGTTTGTTTTCGCAAAAATATAGGGTCAGTGAACTTATCGCAGTAGAAAGTCTTGGAAATGTCAGGGCAACAGAAGGGAAAGTGACAGCGGTTCGCCAAAGGTTTCGCGCAGCCTTTCAATCCGACGAGCATCAAACTCGCATCTCGAAGGAGCTCGTTACTCGACATCTAAAATGTTTCTCGAATCGGAAGCCGAGTCTGGCCGAAGAAATGTCTCGACCGAAAGATCTGTCCGGGATTTGCAGAAAAGACATTTCTTTTGGGACAAGTGTTCCAAAAATTAAGGCGACAGCGTCGTTGGAAATGGGTTTAAGATTGGAGCGGAAGGGAAGAAGATGGTACTCGGTGAAGGTACTTACCGGTAAGCAGACAAATCAATCCCAAGAGGAATATCAACTTCGGCGACATGGTCGTCGTCGTCGTCGGTACGGAAAGCGTCTGGACAAGCCGCGCCCTCTTGCCCCTCTATATGTGCACCACCACTCCTTGGCAATTCTTCAGGAGTACTTTCACCTTCTGCAGAGTGCTGCCACCTTTTCACCGTGAAAAGGGAAACTCGAATGCTAAAAAGCTTTAGGTTCGGGACAAAAAATGGCCCATAATTCAGTCTGTCAGCTTAGAAATCGGTTGCTCTCATTTTCGAAACTTGGCTCCCTATGGCTCTGCCGAGTGCCACTTCTCGTTAATTGAATCGCCCAAAAAAAGGGAACAAAAAAGACGCTGGCGCCTCTTTGTACAGTTTCAACATTTCGACAACCGGAGGCTTCATTTTTGACATTATTTTGAACGGTCAGAGGGGACAGTCGAAGTAGATCGGACTTAAAAGTGTTACATAAAATGCGACGATGCTGCGGGATGACATATTTTCGGACCAAACTACAATTTAAGACGCGATCGCGCTATCCATCGGTTGCGTAAGCGACGCTCTCCGTCCTACATAAACGTGTAGCTAACGTCTTCAATCTATAAATTAAATGATTCGTATATGCAAAGGTTATCTCGTCGACGCATTATGGGAAAATCGTAACTGGAATGCGATATTCAAATTCCGTCGGTTTTTTGTCCAACGTGTGGGAGCTTCGATGAAAAAGACGATCTTATCAACTTTTTACTCGGAGTCTCGCACGCAGCCGCGACAATGATTCGGCAGGATTATGGGCCATTTTACACAGTCATTATACCTATGAATATTTGAGTTGGAAAATTATAGATGTTTCCATTGAGATAAGCTCGATAGTAATTTACTACGAAATACATTAACAACCGATACAACGTGGTTCTGTAATTATTATTCATTCAATTATGATTATTTTAATTGGAAAGCGACGTCCAATATTGACATGCACGGAGATAACAATGATTACACGTTATTACCGATACATTAATAATCATCGATAACATTTAACTGACTTATGTTAGCTTGCGATTTGCCAAAGTTCGCGCGAGGAGTTCAACCTATTTTTTATTTGTCTTAAATTAGTTTTGCTAACTAACTAGTTATAATAGTTAAATGAATTTGGAATTCTATAGACATAAAAGCGATTTTTTTTAAATTTATAATGCAAGTATTTGCGATAAAGAATATAGAACGTTCAAAAGTGATTTGGTCGTAAATTACTCGACTGCTTATGCTGTAGGTATGCAAGGCTGACAAAGAAATTTCTAGTTGCGCGCCATATATTCGCGAGCTGCTAAATGTTGTTTATTCGTTCTTGTTGATTAATTTTCGCGCAACTGAGTTCCAGAACGTTTCTTCTCGTCGCGTGACGTGAAAAGATTTTTGAACAAGTTTTTCAATCAGTCTTCGCTCGAGAGACATTCAAATGGGAAAAATAATACAACACTTTTTGTGTCCGCAGACGGACGTAATAAATGAACACACTTATAAAATACTCGGACTTTCGTTTGGATTAAGTTCACAAAAGATTATTGATAGTTATCATTTAAAGCCATTTTTTCTCCTTCTTTCTCTCAAATTTATGTACATGTTTTCTATGCCCAGTCCAGTGACATAATAAAATTCACGTCCTTTACAGTCAGTTATACATATGTCCTGTTCTATCATATTAATACAAGCCTAATAAATCTCTTGACAAGCTCGAGATAAGTCTAATGCTTTTTAGCTGTTTTATTCTACCGAATTAGCTTCAACTTTTAACTCATCTTGTATCTTTGTTGTTTTTGTTGTGCTACTAACTTCAGACTTTTCTGGCAAAAACCAAAGTTGAATATGGTTTACAGTTAGTATATCCTGCGCTGACTAATTCAAAATCACGTTTTCTTTCCAGTAAAACGTGACGGACAAAATGTTCTTGGAAATGAATTACCGAGCAATCGTCAGCTAGATTCAGTTCACGTAGCGGAAGAGGGTTTAATTCGTATGACAACCGTCATGTCGACGATGAGAATTTCACCTTGACCGTGTTCAGGTCATTGTCCAGCTTCTTCTGGGCCTCAGCCATTGACTTTCTATAATTTTTTGAATCAAATTTGTGCGAGGCAAAATTTGCTGATTAAAAAAAAACAAAATCACTGATTCGGCGCCAACTTCAGGCGACTAACTTCGACTTGAGTTTGAATACTAAAAAAACCACAACTCGAGTTGGTTTAGGAATTGTGTATTTATCGAAAGAAATATTTCAAAGTATGAAAGCGCGCGTTATTTGAAAACGTGGTTTGTTAAAATGTCGATCTAACAGGTTGAGGATGTTTCAGGCGAGGCGAAAAAATTGAATAAATGTCAGACGCTTACTGGGAATTAAAATGCATCTTCTTTTAATCCTGATATGGCTGATAATTTGATTAGCTGTTTATAGAAAAAACAACGTTTAGGCATTCATCAGTACGTCGATTATTTTCAAACGGCGAGAAAAAAAATTACCCAAGCGCGGTTTAGAATATTAAATTTTCATTTCCCATAGCAAACAGCAGGACAAATCAGCTTATCTAAAACTAAAGAAAAAACACTTATCTAATGATCAGCAACTGACTATCACTTTTAAAAGTGTCTCTTTATTTATGCATACTCGTGAACCTCAAAAAAGGACTTTTTTGATCCACGAAATATTGCCTAATCGTGTATTCTGTTTACTATGAATTTAAAATCAGCATGTAAAGTTCACGATAGCGCGATGGGTGAATAAATTCAGAAACGGATAGTGAGAGTGAAGGATGGATCGGGGAAATGTATATTGACTGCGAACAATCACAAAATTGAGTTTACGAAAATGAGATTGTTACATGTTGCAGTCGAACAATCATCATAATTCTCGGTTAATTATGTTTCACTTTTTTATATACGTTATGTAAAGACGTTACATTCCTTCTGTTTGGCGTAGAAATTGTACTTTTAGCAAAATGTTAACGACCACATAATTCTTCATTTCGCTGAACTTTGTAGACAAAAGAGTTATTTCCATTGCTAATAATTATATTAACAAATTCGTTCAGCTGGAATGTAAATGTTGATCAGCTATTTTGCCACTGACCTTTCTCGCAGTGATATCTTGGAGTCTGAAATGCACTTGGCGCCAGCGTGACCAGACATTCGACATTACGTGGCCCAAAAATTGTGAAGAGTCTTTTTCTTTCTTTCGACTTTCAAAATCGCAACACTTTGATTTGTAGTTAATTCTTCGCAGTTGTGCAATGATTGAAATGACACTGACCAATAACCCGTGTAAAAATGAATTTTTTACTACGATAGTTTCGTTCGGAAACCGGATCCAATTAGCGTAATTAAACAACGTGACATCAAAATAAATATGGCCATTTATAATTGATTTATTTTCAAAACAAATTTGTTGAGACACCTCATCTACATGTGCGCCATTTTCACATCACATTTTCTAAAAACGAGATTTTGAAAATATGATTACAGATATGCAAATAATTGCAAATAAAAGATGGCGAGAGAAAAACGGACGTAAGAATGCAGGAGGTTCATAAAATTCAATTTTTCGATTCTGGTCATGAAAGTAAAAAAGAAATTGCAGGACAGTAAAAGTAAATACTGGTGTTACCGTAATTATAACATTCTCTGGCTCATAAAATTTGGTTAAATTATCCTCGAAGGAGGAAAGAAAACGACGCATCCGTTTGTGTATGTCTGGAAAGAATATACGTTGTCTCTGCGAGCGCCATTTGAAGAATCGAAAAAATCATTTTAATCAACTGATTGAATATGCCGTAATTCGAATTGCATAATTAAACGTAGAATGTTTATAGGGTTGGGAGTTTCTGTTATGGGCATGAGCATGCCTCTTTTCATCGTCTATACTGAAGCACGCGAGTCACACTTTCGCGAGATTATTCCGCGGAAAGAATCATTATTAATTCCTCAGCCCGACTGTAGAAATTACAGAGAAATTGTGTTCATGGCGGATGTCGAGCCTGAAATAATCGGCTGGTTTTAATCCTTTAATGTCACTTCTTTCACAATTGAATTCTTAATTCATGAATATTTCATGACTAATTTGCCAATGGACAAAGCTTTTCCGGAAATAACGCAGCTTGATTTTCATTGTCAGCTGGCTTTTAGCATTGATTGATTATCTCTTTATTTTTCTGATTCTGGTTCTGCGTAAATGAATCTCCTTTGCTCGCAACACGGACTCGATTTGAAATGCGTTAAAAAAAGTTTTCTGCAGAAATTGATTACACAAGGTTTAATATAAAATCATAAAACTGCACTTTGAAATTGAATTACGTTAAACCCGCTTTAAATAAATGTAATTGCGCGTTTTAATGCTGCGCAGCTGGAATCAATTTCAAGACGTCGTTTTGAGTGGAAAAAATAAAGATGACATTTAAATGAGTGTGGCATTGGTTTTAAAGAGGTTTGTACAAATTGTGGCCTAAAACATATAATTTGATTGAAAAACATCTTTGTTAAATATCGCGCGCGCTAAATGAATGTCATCGAATTAAGATTTAAACGTTACCGAGAAGTGTCGACACCTAATTTCCCTATCGATTGCGGTGCAAATTGTTCGACTGCGCCCTGTCGAGTACGCCGTTTTACAAAAGGCAGAATGGTTTCAAATGGTGGATTGCGTAAGTGTAAGCGACGACGTGAGTCAGAACTCTGATCTTTGATATACACTTTTATTATTAGGCGTAAAAAATGATAAAGGTTGTGGAGGCTTCTTTGCAAACCATCGACGGGACATAAAACGTTTCGTGTGGCGTGTGTTCCAATCATCCAATAACACATGATGGAATGACTTAACGCTCAGTGTTTCATTAGAAATCTTTGACATTTTAAAATAACATCGAGTACGCTTATAAGTCATATCGATCGTTGTATCAGCAATGATAAAAATGAGCTCATATTTAAAAACATTGTATAGAGCTGCAGCGAAAAGGTAACTGCCATTTTTCACAAACAAATTCGAGCCTTTGAGATATCTGTTCTAGCAAAGTACAGACAGCTTTATTAACTCGCTAAACGTGCATGCGAGACTGCATCGTGTTTGTTTTTATCCTTAGTCAATTAGTTTCGTAAATCGTTAATTAACAAATAAACCACTTTTCCGTGATTTATACTTTTTTCTACGATCTACATTTATGTTTTGGCTTTCTAATTTTTTATTCGCTGTTTACAATTTAGAATGTAAAAATGATCAGTCACTTTTTTTTTGGTTTGCATATTTTGAGCATTGTAATTATGAAATAAGATTATGGATTTACGTGAATTTATAATGTTTGTAATGTTTTCTAAAATGACATTTTTTGTTGCAAAAGTGAAAATATCGTGTGAAAATATTCTCGTAGTTTTATCTTATAATTTTCCTTTTGAAAATTATTAATTAAAATGAATGAATTCTAATATTTCAAATGAAAAATGAATAATCTTTATTAAATATAACTTTGAATTATACAGAAAGGAATTTTTGTAATTATAGTTGGAAAATTGAATTAAGTTCGAAATTCAGCAAATTTCTTTCAAAAAAGTTATGTAATAAGTTTCCAGTAACTATAAAGTTAAAAATGATCGCTGAATAATTACATTGTAAGTTACTATCTTTTTTCAACGTTTCAAGATACAAGTTAATTCTGCTTTTTTCAAGTCAAGTTCAATGAATTCTAATTAGATTATTGAACAAATCTAATCAGATAATTAATTGACACGGAAAAAATAATACCATTTGAATTTGCATTGACTACAAAGTTAAATTCAATATGACGTAATGTTAAGGTTAGAATGTTATGTTAAATTTAATTCAATTTATAATTAACATTGGATTAGGTACACTGAAATTTTAGATAAATTCACTGTGAATTTAGCATCGTGTCATTTTTATTTAATTTACAGTCCCAATGTAATTTCCAGTTTATTACAGTGTTCCAAAAAATCCAACTGAACATCATCCTAACTGAATTAAATTCCTTCGCTTTACCACAAATAAAAAGAAAAGTAAAAAAATGCAAACTGTAAAAAGTATTTTCTTCAGTGAATAAAAACTTCTCACTTTTTCTTTTTCTAATTAACGCAATTTTACATGTCACAGTTATAAAAGTACATTCTCACGTCACCAGATCAAAATGATAATAAATCATGACTTATGCGCGTTTTTCTGCTGCCTGAAATCAAATTAGAAAATGAGAAACAAATTTCGTCAATCATCGATCAATTATCGAACTCGGAAACTTGGAGCTTTGCGTTAATTGGAAATTCATATTTCCTTACGTGAACGTTACTTTCTTCTAAACTCATCACGTTATTAGTCGCACAGTCCACAAACACAGACGAATTATTTGAACCTCTAAGACGTCCCCATTTGGACTCCGGCTGTCGGATGATATTTAAAAAAGGCTGAAAAATATTTAACATTTACATTGCGCTGTACAAATGAACAATTGAGCGCGAACACAAATCCAAATGCTACTCATCATTGTTCATAACATGCCTGTCGCGCGAGCGAAGTAACGGGATATCTTTCTACTGCGATTGCGACAGCGTAGCATTATCTTCTCTGAGGTCGTGGACATCTAAAACACCTTGGTAATAGTAGTAACGGATTAAAGCTGTCGTCAGACTGTCAGCGTGAAAGATGTATTCGTGTTTGTTTTCCCGACGACGAATCGCTGAACTCAATTTATGGGGATCCAATTGCGAAAGTCATCGCTGGGTGTACAAAGTCTCTATCCTTTTTTTCATCGGGCTAAAATACACGTGTCACGGATTTTGTAACCTTTTTGATTGGCAATTCACACTCGGGAAAATGTGTCATTAATAATAATTTGAATGAATCGTACATATACACGAATCGAGGCGTTACGTCAGGCGTAGCAAAAGACGCGACCAAGGCGAAATCGGTGACTAAGGTAACTACTTTTTCCAAGCATCGCTTGACTTTTTACAGCGAAAGTCATCTCGGGACAATCCGACCAAAATAGAACACCGTTTCGCACATGTTCGCTCGAATGACCGCATTTTTTCGAGCTCGTGTTCGTTATCCAACGCGAGAGCAAGTTCGCGTCTCACTTATTTTCTTGCGTCCCCGAGTGCAACAAGTTTAAAACATGTTAAAATTTTGTGCAAGCGAAAGTAGAGAAAGCAGCAATATACTCTGATCAAATCTACACGTTGACGATGTTTATACTTTACACTATAAACGAGCTTATAGATAAAAGTCCACGCAGGGACGTTTTCAAAAGGATGTTTTTTCAGTTTTGGATTATCATTATTTTGTTAATGAATTGTTATGATAAATATATCATGTGAACTATTTAACATTGACAATTACGAAAATGATTTTTTCATTTATTTATGTCATCAATATTTCGAAGACTCGTATTCTAGATATGTATTTATATATAAAATGTATCCTTTTTTATTATACATCGTATAACTCATTGAAATTATTGTTATCATTTTTTCTTTGTTTGAAATATATTGAAACATAAGTAATAAAACGTTGCTGTTTCGATTATGCAGTTTATACAGCAAATTAAACCACTATAAACTTTTTATTGATAATTACTGAATTAGTTTTCTCTTAATGTTTTTATGTTTTAATTGTTATTAAACGTAATGATAAAAAGATTTGTTTAAAATGAGAGTTAAAACAAATATCAAATACATTCAACAGATCTGAATTTTATTATGTTATCAAACTTTCAGAATTACTTAGTCATGTTATTTTATTTAATTCAATCCATAGCTAAAATCAACATATATGATTATATATACTTATTTGTTATTATAAAATGTGATTTATAAAACTGATAATATTTTTGCGGATGTAAAACGAACAACCAAATTTTTACCTTATATATCACGTCGATGAATTATTTTTGTGCTACTAATATAGCTGATTCATTTAAATGTGAAGTATGACTTCGGAAGTATATGCACGTACCTGATATGGTTTGTATATGAGTTATAATAAATGTGGCTTATTATCTATATCGTAGGTAAAAATTTGTATTTATATAACTTGATATTCAAGTTCGATCAGTAACAAATAAAATATTAAAACAAATGCTTAAATTAAATTTAATAGATGCTAAAAAATATTCTACATTTTACTCATAATAATTATACCTGAATTAATACATAATATAAAAGCCATAATTTACATACTTTATTGATTGTTATTTATTTGTACCTACTCATACTCGTGACCATATCATAAAATAAATGATATTATAAAGTAAAAAGTGTATCGAAAAATGTTATTCATTTTTGTAAGTGTAAAATGTCGCATATTCATTTGTGATCACTGGAGCGTTTCATTTGAATATTAACAATACAATCTTTAAGTAAAACGCGGAAAATGCATTGTATAATGTAGATAATAGGGCATTGCATTTGAATAAAAGAAAATATTTTACTTGGAAAAACAGCTTTTCATTTTGAGTATATCAGTTTATTTGTCTAGGAAAATACATCTAACATCATTTTATCGGATAAAACGAATTTAATGAAGTATGTAAATTAGCTTAGCAACACTATGAGAGACGTTATTTAATAAGCGATTAAAAGAAAGTAAAGCGCGATATTGTCGTTACCTAACACAGCGGAATATGAATTGTTGATCTATTACAAAATGAATAATACTAGACTCGCCTTTTTTCTTGTAACAGCTACGAATAAAAACATCTTTCCAAATATTCAACTCACTGAAATCAATTCTAAATAATAAACTCATATTAATACGATACTTTTTTATGTTATAAAAAGTGTTTATTACAAAGTTCATAATGCAAATGATATTTTCAAAGCTGTTACTTTCTATATTTTCCAGTTTTGATGATGATTTTTAATGAAATCAATATATTACAACGAAGGCTTTATTTTACTTCGTCACGACGCGTTTGGTGAATTTCACTGTACAATAACAGTAAATGAAAAAGACATTATTCGTAAGTCGTACACCCACTTTTCGTATGTATGAGTATGAATATATATTTTTTACGTACCAATGCTTAATATAATTAACATAAGTCGCCTATAGAAATTTCTCCAAATTTCATTTTCGCTGACATTCAACAACTGTAATTTCCAAACGTATTAATAATCTAATCAAATCTATCTCGCTTCAGTTCCATTACCATAGAATCACATCGTAAGGATGAAGGTTCTGACTATCCGTGTCAATTCATTATACACAGAGAAAATCGTCGTTTGAAATGGATACTATTATAATTTTATATCAATTATAAAAGTGCTCGGAATAGAAAGTTCTTGAATGAAATTATCGAATTTTGAATCGTGGAAATAAAAAATACGTTTCGAAAACGAAAGAAATAGTTTTGTATTCGTACCGAAAATCGTCCCATTTACATGAAATCAATAAATAATCGATCCAAATTTTAATCGAAAGTAACGTGTTCTTGGGTCTGTTATAATTTCGTTAGATACTTTTGAAAAAGTATCTAGTTTTTACAGCAATTTTATATTTTTCGATGAATTATTAAGATGGAAATAGACAAAAGTCAAAAGATTTTATAAAAAGTCGATCATCGTATGAAACAACAATATTGTACATTTTGAAAGCATCAGCGCAACATTGTCGTTAAAATGATTATAGTACACAATCAGAACAATATAGAATTAATCCATATACTTTACAACGTGTATTATTTTTGTATCGGATTTGCAGCAGTCTACTTGTCTTACATAATGTTTTATCGTGTCTGTGTGTATAATCAAACATACTTTTTCCAGCAAAATATGCGCACATTCCGACTTTCGAATCTTTCTTGTCATGCGTACAGTTTTCACGCTTTCGTCTCAATTGGGCGCAGAATCAAGAATTGTCTGAAGAATAGTATTACTTTATTAAATTCACTAATTTGAATTTTGACTGATTTCTCATTAGTTTCTAAACTCGTATCTTACTTTTATAACACAAGTAAGGGTTAGAATTGAAATTGATTTTCGCATCATTTAAATATCGTGAAAACGGAAAATGAAGAAAGAATAATTTGAATTAATTACAAGAAAAGTCATTAATATTGAAAAGCATCAAGTTTCGTATTCTTCATCAATATACTAATTTACACGTTTGGCGTTTCATTAGAGGCAATCGTTTATTTATAATTAAGAAAAATCAAAGAGCCTTTTGTTTGGAGAATATTTTTATCGGTTATATCTAACTGAGAACAACACCACACCTTACGAAATTCCTACGCAAAACACGTTCCATTCCTCCTCATCACAAAACGGGCATTCATTTCAGGTCCGTTCTTTTCTTTCAATTGTACGACATATTTAGGCGACGCGATTATTCGTTATTCCTTTTAACATCGCTGTTGCCACGACTTTCTAACGCTTATTGGAAGACGATTAACTAGCTTAATAAACCAGAATAGAGTTTGCGCAACTCTCATTCCGCTTGCTGAGCGGATCGCGACTTCTAGAATTCCGTGTTGTGAAAAAAGTGCGCTTTGCGCAAGTCATATGCAAATCCGCGGTGCATCGCCGGACCTCGTCTGGCGACCAAACCCACATGTATTCTAATCCTCATTTTTACCAATTCGCATGACAAATTAATTCCGCGCGGAGGATCGTTGCGAAATCCGCTTCGTGAAAGGTTTTCCGCCGTCAGTGATTCTCTTTGTCTTTCGAATTTTTGACGAATCCAAATTAGCTTGAAGATAATCCGCAGTTTCGAGACGACTTGAAATCTAGTTTTATCGCGTCGCACTTTTCGATCTGTGGTATCGTATGAAAAAGCGTTTCATAATTCACTCGATGCGATATCGCGTTACCCTGCAATTTATTTCCAGCTGCTGTTCTCGCGCTGCCAATTTGTCGCGTGGTTTTGATTGAAAAGGAGCTGCAAGGATCCGACCTTGTCGGATTGCATTTCAGTTCAAGCATCGCCGTGGCGCGAATTAAAGGAGAAGCGAATCCGAAGAGGGTACCGAATGCCGCGATATTCGACCCTGCTGAACAGGAACAGGTGAAAGTGACAAGAAGCAAGGTCACGTGCTACCGCACTATCGTTACTGAATAAGAAATTCGAAGTAAATCTTGAGCGAGATTCTGAGCAACACCTTGGTCGACTGCTTCGCTGAACGAAGCCGCCCAGGGGTCATTCGGCACTGTTTTCGTCATTAAGGAAAAAAGTAGACAACCGTGCCAATTGGTTTCTATGAAGCTGCCGAATAAAAATTCATATATGACCGCATATGGGCCATAAATGACACATAAATGTTGAATATGTTACATAGATTATACATATATATTAAGTTAGTGGTTTCATCATCATTGTGTGGTATTAACATTCACTTATTAAACAACCTTGGGCTATAAATAAAATAAATGACACATATGATGTATATATAGTAATATATGAAACATATATAGGACGTATGGTTCTGTCATATATACCTAAAGTTGCTCAAATGAGTAAAACATATGGCACGTATACTTTTGCGGTGCTGCAGAAATGTTGCTGAAATTCTGCAAATAAAACCAATATTTGTCCGACTCATGTGCAACGTTTGTTGATTATCTAAATCGTACATGGTGTTTATATGTGATCAGAGATGTGTGTGAAATATGTGTATGGTATGTCTACATAGAGTTTCGTATTTTCAATAAAGTAATATTTACAATTTTGCTGGATCATTTTTAGTTGCTGCACAAACTTTGCAGAATTCTGCAAAAAGAACAAACTTTTATTTGATTCATATATAATAAGATTGTTAATTATCAATATTGCAAATTTGGTTATATATGTATTTAAAGAATGTATATCCTATATATAATTGGAATTTCGTATTTTCAATAAAGTAATAATAATAATATAATTTTGTTGAATAATTTTTCAGTTTGTTCATTTGAAAGATGTTCACTCATCTTGAACACTCAATTGAATATATGACTTTCAATATTTTCGCTAAAGTTTTCGTGTGATATTTCGAATACACAGCTTGAAAGAAAGTTTAATGTCTTTTGCGAAACGACATTCCCAGCGCTTTAGTTGATATCCTTGTTTGCGAAGGTTTTCGGGCTGCTTTGTGTAAAAAGGTGTTTTCAACGATTGCCGGTTCGACGGCCAGCGAATCGAACTGTAAAGGATACTGCTGGATAAATCATTTGGCGACTTTTAATTCTGAGCTGCAAACAATTTGGCTGGTTTGCGTCATCGCTCCGGTCCTCTGAGAGCATCTAGGGGTTCTGGACAATCGAATGAGTTATTCTTATGTCGTAATATTTCATTGTTTCCGCAAAAAGGAGGAATGTTTTGTGGGTGCTCCATCAAGGCCAAATGAATTACATCGTCGTCCCACGTTAAATGTCAGCGAAATTGCGAGGTTGCCGACTTTTTCTCACAGCTTTGTCTGTGGAGCATTTTTCCAAATGTAAAACACGATGATTCACTATGCAAATTAAAGTAGTTAATTTTTTTGAAATAAACTCTTCTGCTCGGCTAGAAAATTCACTTTCTAAATGGTAGTACTATAAATTGTAGTATTGCTGGCAAAAAAAATTTTGTTTTCCTTTAGTTTTACAGGCTTTTTTGTTTGATAATATTCCGAGCGACTGAGAATACGATTGCGAAGGTTTATTAGCTGCTAATTTTTAAGGTGCAGTTTTGTGTATTGAAGGAATGACTTAACGGCATTATAATTTCATGCTTTATTAAACAAGAAAGTTCACGTTTGCTGAGTGCCCTCTAAACCGACTTGAATTCTGTTTCTATCGATTCCTCATCAGTGTCAAAGGACGTGATTGGAATTGAAGTAGATGATCTTTTGTTCGCAGGTGTAAATTGGAATTTGTTACTTTCACAATAACCATAACGGTAGCTTAACGAGCGCCTGTTTATGAATTAGTGTGAGTAGTTTCTGATTATGTTATTTATGACCTTCTATTGCAAAACGTCGGAGAAGCTTTATGAAAGTTGTAGGAAGATCTTTATAGTGATACAAAGGTTTCTCACTGTTTTATGATTTTACGCGAATGGGCAAGGGAACAGAGAATATTAACAAACCAGTATATTTATAGAAATCGTTTATTAAAATTTTTCACAACACTTTTTGAAAACAATAATTGTGTCGTTTATTATAAAAATCTAGATATATATACTTGATACAGTTAGGAAGATCGAGTTTCAATGAGGGAAGGGAAAAATTGCTTCACATTGAACATTAGGGAACATGATGAAGACAAAAAGGACAAGGGAAGAAAAGAAGAGGAACAAACTATAAACATTTTTCGAAAAGGAAGTAGAATAGTCTATAATACATTTACAATCGAGTCTCACTTACGGAACTTGGTCCGTTTTCTTCCACTTATAACACAGGGAGTATGTTCGTCAGGTCTATCGAACCTGATCACACGCGTTATTGACGCGCGTCGTTATCCTGATCGAGGACCGCGAATACGGGAAATGCCAAGAAAGGTGTGGCGTCTCTGCGAGACGCGGATCGTTCAGCGACGTTTGATCCAGGTGTTCTGACTTGCCTACCGCAACGTTTGGCAAACTATTTCGACTAGTGAACAACCGATGCTGCAACGATATTTGTCTTGTTATGATAATCTCAGATGGAACGCCGACTCGAGTGACTTAGACGAGGAACAAACTTCTTAGAAGAAGCCATCTCCGGTCGGATCGTTGATCCAGGGGTAGTTGTTGGGGCAGCGCACGCAGGTCTGCAAGTTGATGGTTTCCCCGGGAACTTCTTTAGAGGTGAGTTTGCAGGTGTGGGGTACCCAACAGGCAGGGGGTCCTTCAACCACACACTTTTCCCTCCATGGTTCAAAGTTCTTAGCCTCAGTGATGGTTCGTGGATTCTGGATCCATTGGATTACCTGGGTCATAGTCACAAAGTAGACATCATTGTGATCTTTAAGGATTTCATCGATCCAGTAAAGGAAGGCATCCAAGAATTCTGGGTTGTTCTTCAGCCAGGCGGCATGGAAGTAGAGACCTAGTGGGGCCCGGTTCTGCTGGTAATGTCTATCAAAGTTGTGATTCAGGAAGTTGTAGAACTGGTCACCAGTGAGGATGTTGCTGCAAGAGTCTACCATAGCGCACCCTGGGAGGTACTCATCGTTCTGGGGATCTTCTCTTCGGTCAAGCTCATTCATGACCATTTCCCATACAGCGTGGGACCTATAGAAATTTGAAATTAGTTTCACATTTTACAAGACAACTCACATTGTTGTCAAGGATAATTGAAAGTTTGCTTGGTAAGTACCTGGTTGGACAGTGTTGCAAATTTCCATGGCAACGGTGGGGCATTCGGAAGTACATAGTGTAGGGCCACAATGGTGGGTTGTTGAGAGCTGCAGTAATGGTGGAGTCATAGAGGAAAGCTTGCTCTTCCATCATGGTGAACTGGTTGTTTCCACCCACACGGAGGTATGGGGCTCTGACACCCACAACAGTGTTGTCAGTGAGATTGGCATACTTCTCAGCAATAATCCTCATACCAGCCATCTCTTTAGCCCAATCATCTACGGTAGCTTGGGACCAGAAACGTTCGTCGTCATTGTGTCTGTAAAAAGTGTTTGGGTTAGCTAACAGACTATTCTCTCCGGATTACATACAGTAAATGATCAGTAACTTACGAAATGGAATGGACTGCGATTTCGTGGCCTTTTCTGTGCATTTCTTGAACAGCCGAGTAATTGGTGTACTTATGCGAGACGAAGAACGTAGCCTTTATATCACAGCCATTGGGGTTTTTGCGCTTGCCATTGAAAATCTCTTTGTAAAGACCGATGTTGTTGTTGTTGATTGCATCATCGAAAGTGATGGTTATCATTTGGGGCACATCTTTCGGCGGAAGATCACCAGGGATGGTGGTTCCGTCTTCCGAACAGAAACAGTCGGGGAGAGTACAGACGGCCGGGTCGCAAGGTGGGGCTCTGTTCGGGTCGTTGTCCATGTCTGAGAGAAACGCCGGTTACGTCAATTCCCTGAATCATTCTGAATAATTATATTGGCATAATCTATCATTTCACTCACCGCAGACGTTCTCATCGGATCCATCCGCGCAGTCCTTCTCTCCATTACAAAATAGGCCTCGTTCCACGCAGTTGCCATCACCGCAAGCCAGGGAGCCATCGGGGCAAAGTGGCTCCTCGGTGTAAAGAAGAGGTTTGGCCTTTCTCTCCTTATTCTTTGCTTTGCAGTTGTTCACCGAGTCCTTCCAGTCGCACGTTTGCTTGTCGATGTCAAAGTACAGTCCAGCCGGACATCTAATCGCTTGTAGACCAGAACTAGTGCACTGGATAACATCGCGACAGTTGTCACCTTCACCGGCTACGAGTCGGAACCACTCGCCGGCGTCCTTGTCTTTACATATTTCACTCTCAAAACTTTCCTCTTTCTTCTCTTCCGGCTGCTGCCGCTTATAGCGATTTAATGCGCCATCTGAAAGTTTTTTCACCATTTATTGCGCAACCGTGAAAACTAATGGAGCATTTTTCCATCCAACAAATTGCTTTATGATGTAAGAATAAAATAAAAAAAAAGCTGGTCAATTCTTATGGTACCAATATATAAAAATAACTGTGTAGCAGTTTGCCTGATTGATGCAAATTTTCGCGGACATTCTGGAACGCGCTTTTTAATCATAATTTTTTGATCTCTAATATGACGACCAATGGGGAAAGTTACCCCCCCCTAGCCGACTCTCGTGACGTCACCTCCCATCTAGGACCGGTCGAACTCGTGGCTTTCACGTTCTAATCGCTTATGCAACTGTCGTCTAGCTCGCCAAAACTGCCGATTTTGATTGAAAATGAATCAGGCACTACACACCCCCAACCCGTATCACTGTTAGTGTCCAATGAAATTGGTCCGCAAGTTCCTGAACGTGTACACTTGCTTAAAATTTGCTTTTTCTATCACTCACCGACTAAAACGGATGTTGCTACCAGAAACAACAGCAACGAGCACCTCATCATGGTTCTCGTTCTTGTAGTAATAATCTTCTTAATAATTCTTTACCGCCGACAACGAGTACATCAAAATTTGATCACTATATTATTGAACTAAAATTGACTGTACGCTCTTATGAGTTGATTTTAAAATGTAACACTTAGATAAGCGATCGAAATGATCGCGAACCGCGCGGGTGCGACTTTGCGAGCAAAGTGGCGCACTTCAACGCAACGACACGTGTGGATGCAGACTACGTTGGCAAAAAGGCATCACTTTTACTTTAAGGACTGACTGGGGCCGCGCGCTATAGTCTGCGTCTTATATTGCCACCTCCATAAGGTGCTATGTCTAGAATGGTCCCCCCGTTTATGATCGACCAATGCAGATGGCATCTTCACACCAAACCGCGCACATAACATATACGAAGCTTCACTTTTGTTTGATTCGAAAATTACACGAACCTGTTTCTTCAACATTCACACATTTCAGCCCCAAGAAAACAGATTTTACTGAATCTTCAAATGAATCTTTATATTTTCTGCAAATGCTATTTTCATGCCGGAAATCTCACGAATAATTTTTGTCAATAAGCAACATAAGTAATATCGATATATTTGTTCACTATAATTGCTAAAAAAAAAATGTGACTGAATGCAAAATGGACGAATTTAATGGACTGAATTAATCCATTAAACATCACAATGAACTACAGTTGTATATATTAATATATATTTTAAAGATAAAACTCAATATTGATATAAAGAAAATCGTACGGTATTTTGTTTTTGTACATGTATTTAATAACGATCTGGTGATATTTTTTATATAACAAGATTTTTGGATAATAACTATGCTAATGTATCAAAAAAAGTTCATATTTATGAAAGTATGAAATTATTCATTCTCGTTGCGCTGATTCATAAATTTTGGTCTGTCTGGATGGAATAGATACCTATTTCTTGAGTAATAGTATCCATAAACCATATTTATAATTCAAATCTGATTTAGATTGGCACCTTAAACTCTCTAAACACTCTTCTCACTTAAAATGTGTACCATTAACCTAATTTTCATTAACTGTCACGTTTCATTCAACAGGCTCAAATTTATTCTAATATTTTCTCTCTTCCAATTTCCATAAAATTACCTCCTACTTTTTATTGTTTCCTGTGAAATGAGAATAAATCAACTTCAACGTGATTCGAATTCGTTCGAATTCGAGTGATCCAATCGCTAAAATGTTTAATAATCAGAAACATGTTAAATAATAAACATAAGGTTCGAAATGAATAGATGCAGAAAACATTTCAAGATGTGAGTTTTACTGCCACTTAGAGCCACTTTTTAAATCATAAAGCTTTCTTTCATATTTCTACGAACCGAAATATTTAAATTTACAGTAAAATTGAATACAAATATGTAACGTAACAAATTGACGAAACAGAGTGCACCTTGCTCAACTTTATAGCAGAACGCTGAATATCCTATAATTTATCTTTCTCGATTTCATAATGTTATCAACAACTATTAAAATTTGGCTGTTCGAATTGAAATTTTCATTTTCTCTTCATTTCTTATTTGTCCAAAATGAAATTTTTTCACGTTGCCTTTTCCATCAAATTGATTTCAATTTCAAAAACTCTTACGTTTTCTAGTGCCATGTGACCAAGTTCGTCTGATATCATCAACATGTCATCGTTTATGAAAATGGGAAAACAATGATTATGTAAATGTAAATATGATTTATGTACATTATAGGTTAAATTTAAGTGCATTGTCAATTGGAAAGTGGTAGTTCATAATTTTATAGCGGAACCGAGTTGGCGTGCCATCAATGTTAGTTATGAAAGTTGCACTAAGAATACGTATTGTCGTCTTCTTATGAATATTTTCCAGCTAAATCGAGTTATTAGAATGCAAATAATCGCAATTAAATACCGATGAAATGAAGTCGGTCAATAAACAATTTGTTTATGTGTTGAACTGTAAGAAATTAGCCCCTGAAAATGCCAAATTTCACCACTTTTGGAACCTATGAAACGGCGTTTGGTAACAAAGATGAACAAAAAATACAACGATTAGGCAACGTTAATCAATATAAATAGAGCGATTCTTATGAAAATGCAAAAAATGGATTCCTCCGGACTCGTTGATTTGCCCGCAGGGCAAGCGAAAGTGATGAAAAAGAGCTGAAGGAATTGTAGCTCTTCTTTAAGAAAGCTTTCCCTGCCTGCGGCAAGCTCTGAATGGTTCTTTTAAGAGATACAATAAGCACCATCTGTTGGTAAAGGAAGAGACTCGATTCTAAAGTAACGGTCTTGTGTTTTCCTTAACAACTGCAGCGCGAAAATCTTAACCAAGCGTTGATAAATTATTTATATTGAGGAATATAAACAGCCAAATAGAATTAAATTTTAAACTTGCTATATTCAAATTAGAATCGATTTTCAAGTTATGAAACTTACTGTTTGGTCAAACAGATATAAACACTCTTCGTTATTTTCGAGCAGAATAGGTCAGTTTGAGAAAAGTGAATACGGAAATTTTATTCAGTAATTCAATTCTAGATGTATATGACGAAATTAATCACAAAGTTGGAGAATTAATTTGATGGATAAACTCCTAACTTACTAAACACAGAAATTTTGCGTTGATATCAATTTAATAAAATTATAATTTATTAAAATACTTTTCTAATTTACAAAAATTAAATACAAATTAATTTCTATTTGAACAAATTTGTTATTACATTATTGTATATCTATATAAAAAAAAACACGTATGCTTAAGTCGAAACTATAATTTGTGTAAAGAATGTGCAATTTCGCAAAATATTATTAATGATAAGCTTCATGGCATAGAAATAAATAATTGACCTTAAGATATCATTTTACCAATTTGAATTTTTTCCAAGACTATTATTATACTTTAAAACACGAAGGGCACCGTGCATAAATGGATACACACATATATATATATATAGACCATATTTAATAATGTGTACAGAAATATACAAATTATATACCAATAAATCTGTTTTGTAAGATTAGCCAATTAAATTAAAATGTTTCTCAAAACTGGTTGAAAAGTACCTTTTTATTGTAAAGATGGCTAAATGAAGCAATTCACATTATATCATTTGAAATAGTAAAATACATTCATTAGTTGTAGTGAGAAACGTTGCATAAGATTTAATAATGTAAATACTTACGTGAACAGAATATATATCCTACTTACGCGGATTGTATACAGAAAAAATAATCATTATTTCAACTAGTACATATAATATATTTCATTATGTATACTAATATCACTATGTCAGTATAATAAAATAATACGTAAAGCGAAAAATTAAAGAAAATAAAAACAATGTTATGACTAGTTATTTCTCGTTAAAATTGCAATTTTTGTTTCGTGAAATCGGTTTTATAGTTAACCTTGTCAATTTTTATTGATTTATTTATTTACCTTTCAATATTAAAATACGTGTATTTTAAATAAATTCTGATAAGATCAATAAAATTGAATTGCCCTATTCAATAGTAAATAAGACTTCAATTTTACTACCCTCGAACTTTAAGGTGGGACATCCGAACTCGTAAAAGTGACCGTTTATAGAGGGCTATAAATTAAACACTCACTTTTTACTCTTTCTATTTCATTCTGTGATTCATGGCGTAAGATAATTTACTCAGTTAACTTGAACTATTTGATCACATTGAGTCGATCACACTCGTTTGATCACACTCGTTTGATCACACTTCGATAGATCAGAAGTATGAGTGATTAAACTTTAGGATGATCAAATTTCTTCAAATATATGGAAAATATAGTACGAACAAATAGAAATCATAGTCACAGAATCAAGAAAAACAATTTATTCGAGAAAAGAAATAATAAATTGTCAGCGATGTTCTGCAAAAAAGTGTGCACATCCGGCAGTCATACGTTTGCAAAACGTGATTCAAACGTTCTACAATCGATACCGCTTTTTTATTGTCTCTATGCCCAGTGGTTTCTTGATGAATATTTAGTTGTCTGTTTTTTTAAAGCGTTTAGAAACGTCCATATTGAAACATGATGAGCACCGACCAGCCACGCAAAACAGTAGTGCCAATCTTCAAACTTGTATTGTGTATTAAATGTCATTTGTAATATATAAACTAAATATATGCCAAACATTTGAAAATTTATTTTGATAGTATGATCATATATAAGTGTGATCATTTGAAATATGAGTGCGATTAAATAATAAGAATTCCTATTTGTGTAATAAACTAATTTTAATTGTAAACAACGCTAGGAAATTTGTAATGGCAGTTAGAAACTAACGAAAGTTAATTAAATATTTAAATTATTACCTTTTAGTATTACATAACAACTGTATATAATTGTAATAGATTTTACTGTGTGAGATGACAATTGTATTATAAATCCATTATAAATTTATTTTAATAGTATAACTATATCTATCATTTTCGCAGATTTGATATATATTCAAAAATTCATCAGTTACGAATGTATCAATCACCTTCTATATATATTGACAGATTCTCAAAACCTGTCTATTTTAATACATTTTAAATTTCTAAATTTTCAATAATAAATTATCAAATTCATTTATGATATTTAGAATTGATTGAACTTATTAATTAAACAACTTATTTTTCTTTAATC
>JABFQD010000247.1:0-31049 GCA_022817045.1 Psix sp. ZL-2020
CAGATAAGTAACTTTCAACTGAGTTATCCGTGCTTTTTGTACAATTTTAACTTGTAACTAACTCATGTTCTTTGATAACTATACTAACTTAATTGCGGGAACATTTTTATCAAAACGACGGATCTTTTGGACTAGAAAGCACCGTCGTTTAGATATCGAAAAAAAGGTACGATAGACAATTCGAATCCATAAACGCGATTTGAAGTTGGGAAACAAGTTATCGCGACGTTAAGCCCTCCCGCGGCAAAACGAATGCCGACGAATAAGCTGGTAAAAATACATCGCGTTTATTTCGACCGTCACGTTCGTTCCTTTTGTCGTGGCAAAGACACGGCGTTGCGCATTTTCCATAAATTGCTTTATATCGAACGAGAGCTCCACCTTTGTTCCATAACGCCAGCGGCGCTAAAGAGCTTCGCATCGGCCCGCAATTCGCACGCGCAAACACGAGTGCTCGATTGTGCAACCAAGCACTTTCACAGTTTTACTTTTATGCGCGACATGCAGAAGCCACCAATTGGTAGTGTGTAATGGATTTTACGTATTGACGCTTGGATGGTAATCAAATCAATACATTATACTAATTTAGCTAAAAGATGAAATATGAATTTTGACATTTTACTAATTATAATTCTAATATTATGGTATAAAGTGACGCACATTTAAAGTCTTTTTTTCTGTTAACAAAATCTGGCCACTGATATGAAGGAATTATGGAATTCAATTTCACGTTAAAATTGTGATCCCAGAAAAAATGATGTAAATTAGAGTCGTTAGAGAATTAATATAACTCGAGAAATAAAAAGTTTTTGTGATATTTAAAACTTTAAATAACGATGAAACTATCAAAATTGAAAATTTAATTGTTATATTGTTTTCAACAAGGGATCATAAAAAAATAAAATTAAAAAGAATGTATGAAACCAAATACGTGTCATGTGTAATTTCGAATTATTTTTTTTTTAATTGCAGCAAATTTTTCATATGTAAAACCAAGTTGAAAATATAGTGAAATGAGAAGAATTTCGAAACATTCTTCATGTAATATATAGTGTTTTTCGTATAATTTTAACAAATTTCATTTTCATACGAATATGAAAATACAAGTTTATTCAACCTTTTTTCAATACAAATGCTACTTACGTTCAAAAATATTTGTTAAAACAATCCAGAATGTGTTTTTGCTCTGTGGAGATTTCTGTCTTATTATTTATACTTTGTTTCATATGGATTGCGCGTTATAAGCATTTTTTCTGTTCACGCAAAATGACTTGTTTTTATATATTTACTATTTTTTTATAAAAATGAAAACTCATTAATGAAATCACAAAATTCGATTAAACTTTTTGCAAACTAACAGTCATTACATTCAATTATATTAGTCTAAATTAGTTAAGCAATTTAATAATAAAATCATATGTTATAATTCATCATTTTAAAACTTAAATAAGAACTAGTTCTGAAACAATTTTGAATCAAAGACTCATACTTCATTCACGAAGAGTCGACAAAATATATTTTTGCGAAGCACATAAATTCGCTTTTAAATTAGTATAATAATTAATTTCAAGAACCACTCGCGCACCAAAATGCGAAAAATTATTGAATTAAATTTGAAGCGTTAAAATTATCAATTCAAACATGCGTTTTACTAAATAATAAATATGGATTCTTTCAACATATAGGTTTCATAAAACCCAGGTAGATTAAATTTTAAATTTCAATTAAATTGGTAATCCAATTTAAACAACCAGGTTATAGTATGAAAATAACAAATATCATTACATGTTTGAACGCTAAAATAATTATTTCAATTTGTAACAACAATTTTATTAAATTTTAAAATTGGATGAACGTTGAATTTTCGATGAAAAGCTGCTATCAGATAATTGTATATTCGAGCTCATTTACATAGTGTATTTTGCGGTCGTTTTCAATCTAAATCGCGAACAGAGTTGATGTTTTTGATTGTCAGATGGAATCCAGGAAACAAAACGAGACGACGCAAAGGCGAGTTTGGAAATGCACGTCTAGACGACTAAATGGAAAAGCTATATTTTGCTGATAGAGCACGATATCAAAACCCTTCGAAGTTTAAGGAAGAGGCAGTTCTCTTTTTCGTTGTCATTGCGAGATGCCTTATCTTGAGTAGAGCCTATCTACGGCGTTAGAGAGAAGCTCCTGGCACAACGAGACGATTATTTCTTGGCTTCTTGCAAACTGTCTTACAGAAGAACACATTTTCCTTTACAAATAAAGCATCTCTCGTCGACTGCTTACTGTCCATATATTCCGTTCCTCCACAAAAGAAATTCGCCCTTCATGTCATTCAATTTAACTAGATCTTCGTGTTTTTGCTATCAGCCTAACCAATTCTGTCATTAACGACACGATCATATCTTCCTTCTGTTGGTCTATCGAGTTATCTCTCGATGGTGGACTTTTAGATTTAAAATCGATTTCTCGTCGAAGAAAAAAGGGCGAAAATTGTTTGTACTTGGAGGATAGCCTGCGCTGGCATAAATCAAAAAAGTTCTTATCAATAACTGCGAAACGAACGCGCGAACGACACGTAATGAAATGTGTGGAGTGTCGTGTATATCTTGGTGCGAATAATATTTATCGGCTGAACCATTACACAAATTTTCGGGTTATGCTATTGCGGCTAGACTGCTTTACGGTTATTGGCGGTATTCGAAAATTACAACAGCAAAAACGTCAGCGTCGCACAAACATACCGTACGTGTTCTTGCCTCTAAACAACACAGCTTTCGCTTCTACAAATTTACATCAGCACCATCTGCAATCGGAAATCTATGAGTATTCAAATTTATCAACCAAAACCACCGCCCTTTTGTGTAATTTATTATATTAATAGTTAATATTATTTACCTAAACAAAATTCAATATATTGTACAACATTTTGTATAATCAATTGTCATGTACTTTCATACAATACATATAAAATTCATTTTGAAATTCTTAAATGTAGAACATTATTATATTTCAAATATCATGTATGATAACGATTACTACTATGCATGCAAATTGCTTACGATTTCAAACAGAATTTCCCTTTTAGAATTTGTCACTGATCATTTCACAAACACATTTAAACAAGTTCTCCATATACATATGTGTACCTAACATCTCGATGTAATTTTGAAAAATACTACATACATGGTGAAATTATCTCAATCTTACGATGAATTAATTCTCTAAAGGTTGGGATAAACCAGTCTAGCTAGGCAAGCTAGCGAGGCTAATCGTTATATTTGAGTTAGCAAATGTGTTCGCTTCAGACTTGTTTATCCGTCGCGATGTACCGAACGTCTTCGCGAGTTGCGAAAACGGAACGCCTATAACACCTGTTGCAATGCGCGACGCGAACGACGAAACTTTGAAATTCAGTATCTAACGCGCGGTTCACCTTTTACCCCGCGAAATCGCGGTCGTCTTCAAATAACACAACTGCACATTTGGTTTTTTATACATTTTTGAAATATATTTTTAAGTTAAAAAAAATGGGGTCAATAAATTTATATTATTTTAATGGAAGAACCAAATTACAATAATGATCGATAATTATATCAAGTCATAAAATAACAAATACAAACTAAGTAAAAGTTAATTGTCAATTTTATATAACCTTGTATTTTAAAAAAATAATAAAAAATAATCAATGTCTTATGATAATTAGTTTGATTGGTGTAAAAACTCATCAGTTTTTTATTAAAATGTATCCAATTCAACATTCATTCAAAGATGTATAAAATTTTATGCATTGAAAACATTTTTTCCCAATAAATCTTGTCTTGTGATAGCTATAAAAATTATTTCACCGATACGTGTCGATTATTTTTGATCGAATCAAATAAGGTCGTCTTTCACGACTCGTTTGACTGATATATGACTATTGAATTATTTTCCATCGAAACTCGATCGTATTTTTAATACTGCATTCGATTTGCATACCAAATAAAACAATCAACGCTCATCAAAAATTACATGATTAATGATATAAAATTAGTTTTTTATTTTCACTTGAAGTGAAGTCCACCGTTCGTTCAAAATATTCCTGATCACGATTTCTCAGTGCAATTTATGAAATTATTTAAACATAAAAAAGAAAAATTAAAAGACTCGAGGGCTTTTTAAATAAGTTCTCTAGTGTCAGTCAATTATAAGCATTATTTTCATAATTAGACTGGTTCGATGAACGTGCAATTTTGCAAGCGATGTCACGAGAACGATGAGCAAAATATCGGCGTTATAATTTGCGATCGCATCTGGCGGATTGATATAATAAATTACTATTTCCTCGGGAACTCGCGATCGCGGTGTATTAAATTTCTGCGAGTGCATCACATTATACAGCGTGTAGGGAGATAGTAATTCATTTTCGCGCACCTACGCATAGTAAAATACGCCGCAAGAAAGGCGTGACAATCGCACGCAGCAGCGCGCACCCGACCACAATCATCGTGAGTTTGTACCACACACACATGCACGAAATACTACACACACAACTACTTTATGCCTCCGAGAATCGTACACGTATGATGACGCTTTTAGAGCAATGCGCGAACAAAACAGAATCTCACTGCAAGCAGCAACTGTGTCGCAATTAAAATTCTTTTTTGTTATAATTGAAATTACACATGTCAGGTGCGGCACTATTTAAAATCATGCTCAAATGATAGTGATCAGTTTGCCATTTCTCAGTACTATGGAACTAGTTATTATTTATATTTTGCTACTAAAAAGTAAAGTGATATATTTTTTGTTCAAGGAGTTTTCTTACAGTAAAGAAACACTCTTTATTTTATATTTTATTATGATTATAGTAGGAATAATATTTTTATATAATCAATGGATATGAATACATTTTACTGAAAAGACAACACAGATATAGTTGATCTATAATCCGTAAATAAACTTTAGACAAAGCTATGGTTTGCGTAATCATCGTTTACATTCAGTTTGCAACAATACTTCAGTCATTACCGTCTTGTTTTATTTGCTGGATTGGTTTGATTTATATCTCATTTTGAATATGTGAATCAATTTTGTTGGCTCGTTAAAATACACAAATAAAAATTTACTATAGAATTAAATGTAAGTTAACATGTATTCGCAATGTATTAATATGAAAATATTCTATTATTTCAATCTATTGTGCGATATTGGATAAATGAGTGGTCCATGAAAAGGTAAAGAAGAAAATATGTTACGTTTTAATTTTTAATTATGAATAAAAATTAATTCTTAATCATTACGAAATTCAAATCAATAACTGAATAATATCCTAGTACAATGACTGAAAATTTTAATCAAGGAATATTTAAGCACTTGTTATTAATTTTAATGGAAATTGTTTTTATTGAAATTCGCCATATATTTATTAGATTTTATTTTTATGAAGAGAAATTATTTATAACGTATTGATTAGTTTCATTAATCTAATTTGGAAACGAGACCACATATCGAAATCAGCTGTTAACCAGTATAAATGTACCAGCATAAAATTGTGAATCATTTTAATCGTTTATATTTTAACTAGAAATGATTGATCTAAGTATAATTCGGTTAATACATTTCTGCTATTCTGTTTTGAAAAATGTTTAAACTGATCTCGAAAAAATCAATGTTTTAATGTATCAATATTTGGTCGTTCGAAACGGTTCATTCCAAAAAAGTTAACTTTGAATTGCATATAATTATTTTATTTATGAATAATTTGTTATTGATTCTAACTGTTTGATTGCTTCGCTCTTAGAATCCTGTTACTCTTTCACGCATATGTACAGCTATGTCATGTTTATTCGCTCAAAATAGCTTTCAATTTTTTAATGCAAATGTGAACTGTGAAGTTGAATAACTTTTTATCTCACTGCAACTTTAATCAACTTGTAATACTAACTACTTACAACTACTATTTACATATAATCAAACTATCTTGAACAACAAAGTGGAATCTCAGAACTTGAGAATAAATTAACAACGTTTAAACATAAAAGTGTATTTTTCATTTAATATAGGCCTATATAATATACAAAGTGAATGTCCCAGGATGTTATTTCTGCAACGACGAAACGCTATTTCTACTTAAACTGAAAGATAAAAGGTCCTTATAGATTCGGGCCTCGAAAGCGAGGCGGTGAGATGAGAGCCTAAATGAATTTGGCTGCATCTTTGGTCGATTTTCCATTAAGTCTATATATCAGTAGCATATTTGTGCACTTCCGTTTATCTTCTCTGACGGGAAAAGAGAACCTCGCGGGAAACCCAGGGGATGCGTCAACAGCGACGTGACCCTCCGGCAATATCCTGCGGAATTAATGTAGCGATCCGCAAACTCACCCGAGTCATTGAACTCGCAAGCCCAACTGCAAATATACCTATCCCACCGACGATAGCAGCGTCTCCATCTTTGTACCTTTACCGGTCTCTTGGCTAAGATATATGCCCATTCTGTTAGACACGAATTTCATGCCACTTGTTCCATCGAAACAGTTAAAAGAAATAACTAGTGTTGACCATTCAAATACGAAAATCTTACTAACGGAAAAAACACTCCAAAATATTTTGTTCGATCGAGAGAGATAATTGAAAATTCTTATTTTCCTCATTTCTTTTACATGAATCATCACGCATAAAAAAATTATGTATAGTAGTTTCTCAGTTTATTTACATTTTATGATGTTATCCATACAAAACTTTTACGTTTTTCCGTATAACGGATGATCTCATGAATTTAGGATTGCCAAATGTTAGAAAATATCAAAGACGACTAGACATAAGGTGAAATCGGTAAAACGTCTAGTATGACTGTGAATGGTTAATCGGTATTAGATATACAAGGATTAACGATTACCGATTCTTTGAACCGATAAATGTATTTTCCAGAAGATTAGTTGACGTAAGGTTAGCACGAATCAGTGATTGCGTGTTAATGATTCATGATCAGCGGCCATTGCAAAAAGGTGATCGGTGACGATTAGCGGACAAAGTAAATCACCGACGATGAATCAGAGACGCACACACGCAAAACGGTAAGCCATTCGACAACGAAAATTTATCGGCTTCACCGATTGATAAATTTTTCTCCCCAACTGATAAGTCCTTGCGATGCTGAATGACTACGTTACGTTTAATTGATGACAGCGCGATCAGCTCTGGCGATAATATTAGTACTATCGATCGACATTTATTATGTAACAAATTGAAGATCATTCAAGCAAGTCCCGCATGCGATATTTTATAGTAGATATAAAATTTATGAACGGAAACTTCAAATCACTTCAATTTCTTTCAGGATTTATAAGAATGTAAGATCGAACAAAATGTAGAAAAAACGCGATGGTAAGCATATAATGAAAAATTACGCAGCCTGTTGAGCAAATTTGAAATTAAAATCGAACAATTGATCACGTCAAAATTCGTTTGCAAACAGCAATTACTAACGAAATAACGAGCCGGCGATTATTCAACCCTCGCAGATTCATAAGCAACTAAGCATCGTCGTCTTGAAATATATTCGAGAAGAGAATTTTATTTCCCCAAGCCCATTTGTCTTCATTTGAGCTGGTCGATCGCACAAGATTAAAGTGTAACAACTGATTTAAATAATTGCGCGAATCAATTAGCAGCGCTTGCGAAAGGGGATGACAACGGTTGAAATTTTCCCGGCCGATGTCGACACCACATGTTAAATTAGATCGAAGCACGTGGAACGGATCGCGACATTTCGCCGCAGAGTTACCAGACGGCTACCTAATCGTGACTTGGCGAAGGCGAAGTCGCCTTAATGAAACGTTTACTGACTGCACTCCCCTATCGAGCGAATTATCGGTAAGCCTAATCGCTAAACAAGCCAAGTACAATACTTCTGGCCGGCTGTGCTCGTTCACCTAATTACACGTCGAACACGAAAAGTTCAGCGGATTGCTAAATTGAGATTTGTCCAATTCAATTTGTTTTCTCTTGTCGGGATACTTTTGTACCTACTAACAATGTTTCGGTAGCCTTTGAGAGATTTGCTTTATCTTTCAAAGTTTCAATTATCATAATGAAAAATGCAAATAAAAATAAATGTTTCATTGAGAGAACAATTTTAAAGATATCATAAAATTCACGACAAGTTGTGCAAGATGTCCGAGAAATCGTATGGTTGTATACAATATTTTGTTACAATCAAGATTGAAATATTGTAATAAATATGTTTTATAGTGCTTTATTGAAAAATAATTTATCCTTACCTAACATTGAAACTTATGATTAATGATGTAATAGAAATTTTGGAAAATAAAAACTGGCTTATAATAAAAAGCTTTTATTGCGTTACACTACCTGATTTTTTGTATGAATATCTAAAAGTCCAAAAAATATCATCTACTGTTTCATTCAAACATAATCTTCGAATGTAATGCGAGAAAACTACGAGAATAGATGCATGAATATTCAATGCGTTTTTTTCTATGTATACTCAACAAGTTGTATTAAATGTACATGGCGAGAAAATAAATATAAAATTAATATTTCAATACTAGCATGTAGCTGGAACTGAAAGATTACTATTTTATTTAGTAACATTAATTATTCTATAGTAAATAATACTATGTTAATTATAATATTTTTTTATTGTACTACCAATATATAAACTGCTTCATAACAATTCAACAAATATATAGTAATGCATAAAGTTTTATTTTCTATAATTACCCAAGCATATATACACAATTTACACACGTATAATTTTCTCTAATTATATCATTTTTAAAAATAAAATTCGCAAACTATCATAGCGTGTTGTCAAATATAAGCTAAACATATTCTCACTGCCAATCAAACTGATTTAATTGGAGATAAAAATTAGATCATACATCGAACCATCCATTTATAATATCTGCAATGTTAATGCATATGGAAAAAAGCACGTCACCTGTTTGTTTCAATACCGTGCAAGTATCAACAATTGCAAGAGCGATCCGTGTCAAGTACGACAAGAGGCTTCGCCTCGCGCATATTAGGACCAAGAATATTCTCCTTTCACCCACTTTAAACGAGGAAAATATTTTCTTACAACACAAAAATGTCCACCAATGGTTTTGCTCCGACTGAGGCAAAACTAATTGCATTGCATAGTCTGCGAATCCTGATTGCACGTTATGTAAACAATGACTTTACAGGGTTTTCTGGTACCTCTAATGATGACATCACAATCCTCAAACAGCTTTTCATAATATTTTGTCGACAACCACTGATTTATAACAGCGAAAAAGTACACAAAAGCCGTACAAGAATAGAATCTACTTGAATTTCGGACGGGAAATATGTTCTGCGATAATTTAGTTTTCCTTACGGGGATATGTTTTCATTTCGAGTTTTCGTTCATTTTCTTGTCCAATTTATTTTAATTGGTCAACACCAAAACCATAGAAATACTTGACATAATTTCAATGATTTTTCTCAATGACCTGATTTCTAATTGTAGATAATAAATAATGAAATCAGATCTCGACACATTCATTTGGCTGATGCGAAAAAATGGACTCATTCGTCGAACACTTTTTTGTTTTTTTCCTCCTTATCTTCGCGTTGGAACCAATATTTTTCCGGGACAGCCGCCACAATTTTTCAAGAAAACACGCAAAGCTATGTTTTAGAAGTTACAGACGCACTTCGGTAAACTGCAAAGTTTGTTTTGCCAGTTTTAACTGTAGCCAAGACCGGGAAACTTTTTTGGATTTGGTCTCCAATAGACAGACTAGGTTAAGCGAATTTTTGGACCAAAAATATATAAAATAAAAAACGCTGCGATCAAAGCATTGCTTTTTTTATCAAACTCATTTTTTATTCAACTTTTCTGTTTTGTAAGTGAGTCGACATTAACCTCGCCACATCGATATCCTTTGATATCTGTAAAAGCGATCTGAGTCAGAGGTAACCTCGAGAAAAGACAGATTAATATGATTAAAAGAACGACAACTTTAGGTTCTTACGTCGTTATAATTTTAGCTCGCAAATCATGCAAATTTGGCGCATACTTTCTCGACGTTAATAACGAAACTGTGAACAACGAAACAGTGGTGACGTTTAGTTTGGGAGATAAGCGTTGCTTAAAAAGAGCAGTTATTCATACGTGATGAACGGCTGTCCGGCGAAAGAACAGCGACGCCGGAAGTGATTCTTCCGCGGGTTTAGGAAGTCTTTATTAAATTTGCGCACCCGAAATAATGGTCGCCTTAATGATACGCCGCCGCTCTGACGCTGACGAATGGCGCGCATTTGAATCGATTTTTCAAACAATTTGTTTAATACATTTTTTATCATTAAACAGGTGCCGGAATAATGTCAGTCTCTTAATCCATCAATTCTTGCACCGAATTTGGGTTACGGAAAAATTGTCAACGAATTAATAATGCATTAATGCGCTTATTAGCTTCTAATGGAACTCAATGTCATAACGTAATGCACAATTTCACAACTGACCGATTAAAATTTCATTTCAATGTACAGTTACATTATCCCGCTGACATTATATGCTTTATGACAACTACATTAAAAATTTAACATGTGATATACCGCGAATTCGAATGCTCGAATTGAAATAACTCAGCGTATATTTCCAACGGTATATGTTTGAATACCGAAAACATTGTAACGAACCATACTAATTTGCATGCAAAAATTACTTATCACTAATCAGATCGAAATTCATTAATCCTTTTGTCAATAATTTATTCAAAAATTCCCAAAATTTAAAATTTCTGTAGCAGTATGATTCAGTGGAAATTCTAGGATCTGTCGAACGTGCACCTTAGTCACACACGAATCCAATTAGTCAACGGAGTTGCATTTTGATGACTATGTAAGCAAAACATGGTTTTCATATAGTAATTTCCGCTTCGACATAATATAAAGAATTGTATAATAAACAAAATTAATCAATTGTAATTTTGTCATTCTATTCTTCTTCAGTGCCTGATATTAAACTTTCACTGGAAAAAATACTTGATATGTTTGAAAAGAAAAATTCACTCAGAGAAATAATGTTATTCTGTACAAAGTATTTCTCGCTTGATTTTTCTTACACAACCATTGACACAAAAGGTCCTTTTTTAAGAAAACATCGTTTTTTGAATGAAAATTACATCTCCGTGTGAATTCTAGTACTTGTCACAGAAAGCAAAACTTGCAAGAAATATACTACTAATGCTACTATTATTGACATATAAATTATCGAAAAATTTCAAACATCAAATGAAACAAACTTTTTAAACGTTTTATGAAGTACATTATAATACGTAATTGAAAAATTAAAAAAATGTACTTAATATACGTAATACACTGATGTCTGTGCATAAGAAATTTCGTGCACACACAGTACTGTGCACACGTAATTCCGTACTCACGATATTTGAATTTAACCTACCGAACTGAACTTACAGCTGCCACTTTCACCTAAAATGATTCATTTTGATTGAAAAGGTTTCATGTGAAATAAGAAAATGTTTTTATTCATAGGTGTATTCTATATATATTCATATATGTGTTTATTCATATCTATGCACGAGTATTTATAAATGAATATTTAAAAAATAAAGTAGTTACAGCACCATTGTTTTAAATCTACTGAATAAAAAGTTACCTTAATGTAAAAAGGTTTAAAAAAAGTAATTTATAATAATTATTTAAATAAATGAACTCAAAAAAAACACGTCATCAGTTTTTGAAAATACATTCTAACTTTCAATCTGTTTTGCTTATACGCCCAGTAATTTATATATAGAAAGTGAAATATTATTTGACCTATACATGTTCGTTTTTACGTTCAAGAATTGCTGTAATCTATACATTGAAAAATTTTTACTTGAACACGATTTATCGATTAACTGCGATTCCACAATATTGTGGTTAACCGAATGTCCGGTGATAAGCTAATTCAGTATTTCAATTAAAGAATCTCAGAGCAAAAATTCAAAGCAGTGGGACTTTGCTTGAACGTCGGCCGATTAAATTAACGGCCGATCGGCTCCGTAGGGCTCTTGTGGCGCACAAGCGACCACGGGGGGTTGCGAGGAGGGTCAATCTCCCGTGCCTAATGCCACTCGCGCATTCAACGGGGTGTTCACACTCCACTTCAGTTTCGACAAATATCGATTTTTCGCCTAATAACATCAACGAAAGTGAATTTCCCCCTGCTAGCCTGAATTGACGGTAATGAAATACGATAGGTCTCGGTGGAGAAAAAACCGGTCGTATCGGATGACCGATTCGTGCATTTAACGACTTAACCCTTCCAGCTTTTTTTTATTTTCAATCCCAACAAATAATTTTTGTTCGCAGTCGTTAATTTGTGCAATTCAATTATTCTCCCTGCGACGGAGGAACATCTAAAAGAGAGTTTTGCAACTAAAGTGTGTTATTTTACGCGAGTTTTTTCTTATTCGTTACAATAAAATTTCACTTTCGTAAATAATTCAGTGGAACCGTTTAACGCTATCAATCTAATTTGCTATTGTACGATTCCATCAAGTTTAAAAGCCTCAGGATAATTTACTTTTCTTAGATCCATGAAATTATACCGCTTTCTCTGAAAGCATCCATCAAGCGAGATTACTGTTGTTTATTTGCACAGAGAAATAGAATGTATTCGTATCACTTTTTATTCGATGTATAAGATTCCGGCGTTGCTGGTCCGCACCCTCAAGTCATATCGTTTTGGGTGTCAAAATGACAATCGGCAATCACGACATATATTGTCCGACTTGACATCCACACATTGAAACTCGTGTAACCGTTTGATCTGCGCGCAAGCTTTTATTAATATTTGTCTTCGAATTATCGAGGAAATAACTAATGACTCCAACTTTGACGTTGTAAGCACGAAATTTATGAGCCGAGTCACCCCACGAGCAAACGTTTACTCAGAGAATCCCCTAACTTTTGCATCACTAGGCTGAATATATAATAGCGTTATTAAACTTAATTATTCATCATTTTGCGTTAAAACGAGCATTTAAATAATTCAATTATCAAACACAAATTTCTCCAAGTAAATTCATATTACTTTTTCTTCTTCTATATCATTTCGCGTTTTTATGTTTTCGTATTTAAGAGAATGTAGGTATCATAAATATCTTTTGTGCGTTACATACATATTTAATATAAGCCATATATGTAACGTTATATAGAACTAAGATATACTTAGACTTAAATCGTTGTCGAAAATTAATTATGCATTCCGAATTAAATAAACTATGTTCATAGAGAGAACAATATGTGCAAAGATTACTATTTTAATAGTAATGTAGGTATGTGGATATACTTGGTCAACTATGAAGAATGAATATTATATTAATCGAAATATAAAGTCTTATAACAACAGAAATCACTTATATATAATATATTACTGTTTAAAGTACAAAGGATAGTTTTTATAGTAGTTGTAATACTAACAGTGTATGTAAAATGTGATTAGCTCGTTTTACAACGAAATTGATTTGACAAATTATTTTTTCATTTGAAAGTTTAAACAATATATCAAAGTTTATAAAAACAAACAAATTGATTAAAATGATTAAACAAGTTCGATTGAAGCTTATCGAGAACAGGAAAGTGAAGAAACAAAAACCAATGCGGTTTTCTCAAATAAAGGTTTCAAATCACTCTATATTAGGTATCAGTCAATTAGTATCATTATTTCTCGTTTCCGTAAACTGTAATTTATTCTACTCTTAAGTGCACTTTTATTTATCAAAACTGCTATACTAAAATGTAAAAATAAGTTAAGCATAAATTTCATTGAAAATTTTCTTTACTTTTCACGAAACTCGGGTAATTTTTTTATCGAAGAAATTCGCATGTTAAAAAAAGATGCTTACAAAAATGAATGCGATTCGATAAAATTAAGAAATGTTATATTAATAATAAAAATCGATAAAAAATAATTACAGTAGTTAAGCTCATAAATTACTTTTAATAAGCTTATTGTATAAAATTTTCATATTGTGGAATAAATAATAACTTTTCACAAAAGAAAAACAGATATTATTTTAAACTTACGTTACAAAAAGATTATTGCTATGAACTTAATTTTGAATTATTTATAATATGCTGCTAATAGGCTTATATAAAAATTAATGTATCAATAATTGGATCAGCATAAAATATAATGAAATGTATTAAATTATTTTTGAATTTACACTCTTTATCATTTTTTTTCCTATTGATTATAAATTTATTCATATACAATTCGTTTAGACGTTCGATTCGTGTATATTCTCAAGACTATTTCATTCAATTTCTATGCATTTTCGATACAATTTTTCACGATTTGTCATAGGCAATAAGTATTAGATGAAACGTTTGATAGGTAAAATGTCACGATGGGGCACCGCCTCGCCCAACCATAATCGACCATGACCCTAAAATTCCGCAACAAACCTCATGGCCCTATCTATACTAGATCGGCCATTCCACTAAAGAATTACTTCAAGTCACGATTTGCAATCGAATCAGTGATTTATCTTGTTCCAATAACATACGATTCAGAGTTCGCGGAGCAAAGCCAACAGTGGCTTTAGCATTTAAAAATAACGTGTTACGCAACAGTATCCCTGCGACACGCTATCGACGACAAATTAATAAACGGTTGTATCTATCGGGACTCACAATTCGCGGATTCGATATCGGGACGCGAGACTCAACATGCGCAGATACCAGCTCCGGGTCTGAGAAACCAGACTTCAGATACGTGAACTTTTATCGACTTTGTTTTAAATGCTATCTATATACAATAAACACTATCTCAATCATAATGAGAATCGGGGTTAAATATCAAATAATGAATTAAGGTTGAAGTTTCTGATCAACATTCTTCGCAATTCTTTGGAATATATGCAAAACAAAGAGTACAAATGTTCTAAAGTGGATTTTTATCATATATATTTTGGAATATATTATGGAATTTCCATACTGATAACTTTCGTACTTTTTTCACTAGTTAATACGTTTTAAAGTAATTTCAACATTTGAAATCATAAATTGTAAAATTGTGTTTCCATAATTTGTAATTGATTTAAAATTTCAAGTCGAAATTTGAAATTCAACAATTTTAAAATAATCTTTCAAATGTATGAAAGTTAACGGTATGGAAATTTCGCATTATAGAATTTGGCGTGTGCCCATAAATACATATATCGCATATAAAATACAACATACGAAAAGACTAATGTACACACTGTCCAGTTGTGAACGACAAGAATTTGTCAATGAATCAACTTAATGAAACGACTCGAAGATAGAATTCATTCAGTTTTGGTCCACTTTAGAAAGTCGTAATTACGTTAGATTAACGTTGATAAACAATATCGATGGAGACTGTCCTACTAACATAGGATTAATTGTGCAGCTAATATCAGTCTAACATTTTAGTCAGTTTACGTTGGCAGCAAGCATTCAATGAATAGGACAATCGTTAATAAACAATTTACTCACGTCATCTAGCCAATGTTGGCAAACGGCATGAAGCCAACGTTGAGCCAATATTAACTATGACTTTAACTCATGAAGTGTGGTTAGTTTCACAAACCAATTAACATTGGTGTGCATTACATCCCAATATTGGTTGAACATTGACCTAACGTTGGCGAACAACGCTAGTATGACTTCGCTGATGTCGTGCTTACGTCGGGACGACTGTAATTTTCTGCCTGAAAATGAGTAGCTTTGCTGCACGAATCATTAACGTAGTGCATATGAATCACTATTTTAAATCATACGACTAATTATTTCGGTAAAACAAGCAGCCAGTGTACGTTTTACTGAAATAATTTACTGTTTTACGAAAATTATCAGTCGCTTATTGTACATGACTAAGTAGTGCAAAGCACACGATAAATAAATAGTGCGGAGCAAAAAAGCGATTAGTGCGTATGAAAAAAACTAGATATTAATTTTCTAAAGTTTACGAATCACGAACAGATGTAAATAATGTGTTATAAATAAAATATAATTTAAAACGAATATATCCGGCATATGATAATTTGATTATGTATCATAGATAAGGCTTGATGTAATATATGCATTGTTTTATATTATGTTTAGATTTTTCCAGTTATCATCAATGCAAACAGAATGTTTCTAAAAAAACTATTTTGATAAATGTAATATTTTTCATTTAATATGAAGGAATATCTAACAAAATGAAATATATAAAAATAAATATATCAATTTCTCTTAAAATAAAAATGAAAACCTATACTTAATGAAATATATAACAAAATAAATCAATGTCTACTCATTTAATATCTATAAAACAAAGATTATTTTCCAATATTAAAGTTTTTGAATTATAAGAAAAACAGTCTTTTTAATTTATATCAAGAGAAATATTTCATAATTAATTTATAGCACCACTTCTATACTATAAAACCAGTTCGAAAAACAAAACATTGTAACAATAAACCTTACAGTTGTAATTGTAAAAAGAAATAATTTTTTGATATTGCGTTTAATTATTATTTGAATTTTCCCTATAATATTGTACATTTATGCTTGAATGCATGTAACAGGCTTCATGTAATGTTATATCTCTTACTCTGACAATCAAACAAAATTTGGATAATTTGCGGTGTATTTGTAAGAAATTCAATTAACTCAAGCTTGAATCTACAAAGAACGTACCTTTTCAATAGCTGCAATGTAACAAAATTTCGTATTATATATCGTCAAAGAGTACATTTAACAAAGCTCACTATGCACACAAAATGCATTTCATCAATATTTGCTATATATCGCGTTTGCGTTGCTTTTCGTATTTATTACAAAAAATCACAAATACATATATTTATTCGTTTTAATTGATAATTGGAGCCAACTGCAAATTAGATATTCTCAGCCATTAAATTAATTACGGTATCTGTTACTCTTGATGTCAGGAAAGTAAGATGGAAACATTATAATATTTTACGTACGATAATAATACTGGATGTTTGAAGAGCCTTTTTGTAATGTATTAGGAGAGGAAAAGACAAAAGATGATATTGCGATTTTTCGTGGTCATCGTTGCATAAGTGTTTGAAAAAGACTAGCGAAAAAGATATTTGAGAGCCTAATTTTACGTCCTCTTAAGCATTCTAATTAGCGACAAACTGCGTCACATGAGTAGAGTAGCTAGCAAATTCGATTCGAACGGCTGGTACCCGAGATTAATGCGTTTATGAAATTACTCGATAGAATAACATGCATACATCTACCGCTGCAAAGCAAGTGGCTGTATGTCGGAACGGAGAAAGGAAACATCCACGTACTCCACATCGAGACGTTTGTTTTGTCAGGCTACGTTATCAACTGGAACAAAGCTATCGAAGTGTAAGTCCATCACAATATTCACGTTATTTTACGCTCTAAATTGCATCCCTTTTCTAGGTGGAAAAACGAAATTCCCTTTGGCCTTGAAAATGACACGTTTTCTACTTCAAAAGTCTAATTATTCTATGAATTTGAAATTTGTTCACACGCGAAGGGTTTTTGGAATTCAAGCAAAGTCACATATTATAACAGATATGAAATTTGATTTCGTCTTTTTATTTGGAGGAAATTCGAAAACGGGTCAGATTTCATGTATCAAGTTTGATGCGCGAATCTAATACCACGTCTATCTTAATGAATACGGAACATTCGTTATTATTAAAAGAAACATTGTAATCATAGGAAACAAGTATTGCTGTTGAAAATTATATTTCAGTAGGGCAAAAATGGCCTTATTAAATCTACATAACTAGTATTTATTTCTATGCTACGTAAACTGTCTTCATGTTGAACGTCATCCAATATGTATTGTGTGTTTACGTATATTTATATATGAATTTATTCAAAAGGATAATGACTATGTTTGCATCGTTCTATTTCAACAAGATTGAAATAGGTCATAAAAGACCTCAAATATGGAATTCCAATATGATTCAAAATAACGTTAAAGGAGTAAAAATGTTAGACAATTTCGATAATTTGATATTGCACTTTATAGAAAAATACTTTTCAAAATCATGTTTCGTTGCTCATCTATTTGTTCCAATAAATGTTGAATGTGTTTCATGGCTTCACAAATTGTCATATTATTGAAAAAGTTGTCAAATGAATTTTTTGAAAGATGTTTTATCGAAGCAGAATTACGAAAATATATTGCTAACATACTTTGCTGGAAAAAGTGCACAATTCGTACTACACGTTACAGCGTACTTAATTATTTAAGTAGCTGTTATTTTCACGCGAATCCGGAGTGAAAAGCGTAAATGCTTCACGTCGCGACTTTACCTCAATTTCGTGTGTTCGTCCCATTCGCTTTATTAACATTTGATGCCTCTTTATTACGCAGTTTAGCATGCGAAAATGCACAATACAGACATTTGCCTTGCACATGAAGGAACGCAAATTCACGCACGGTCGCTCCCAACTGTCCTCCGTTTGATATCAAAAGCCGGATTAAAGCTAGACCTCTTTCACTGCGAGCTCGATTTTTGTGTTCCACCCGTATTTTCCCTTGTTGTGCGCTTTTCAACTCAAAATTTCGACCCAAGCAGTCGGATGAATTTCGAAAAATTGACAAAACATTTCAACAATGATTGCACTTCATTTTTTACGTGGAAACATTTCAAAGAAAACATTTCCGCTCGTTTTTCCACCTCACTTCGGTATCTCTTGCTTGTGCTAATTGTTCCTAAATAATTCAGCTTATTAAGTTTCTGTGACTTCATTTAACTGAATTTTTTATTTCATATCTCGGCAAAGAATATTTGTTTCCATTTTCGTTATTCATACTTAAATTACGTAGGTAATTATTGTTCTTACTCATTTAAGTTCATGAAGATAAATATGTTTTATTTTATTCAACAAAATTCATCGTTTTAAATGTATAGAAATCAAATATGAGAAAAGATCAAAAATAAATTAATGAAATTTGTTTTCACAGATCAAGGAAAACACATCCAGGAGGAGTCATACATTTAAGTGATAATCCATTAGATTTAAGCAAGGTGAGGAACCAATGGATCGATTATTTTTGGGTTCGTTAGGCAATAAAAGTTATAAATGAAGTCAAATCCTAATTTCATCGTAATTCAGGCACGAACCTAACAATAGGAGGCTTTGTTATCTGTAAATATCAGTTTGTAAATGGACAAAAAATATCTGATTATGGGACAGCCTTCCCCCTCGACAACTACACTGAAAGCACCGTTTATAAAACCTACCCTACAAATTTGTAAACTACAATCATTGCAGCTGATGGAGTCCCGATGAATAATCAAAATGAATATTGCTTTTTCGACTCTACGATACTTATCAGACATTCGTGGATTAAAAACGAACAGACCATTACGAATATTAATTATGAAAACGTGTAAATATTTGTTCCTGTAACCGAATTTAATTGTTTCGTTCCAATCAATATGGGCATTAATGAATTCAAAAAGAAACGATTTGAATTTCATCATTTGATTAACATATTATTTAATCTCGTCAGAATATTAATTTGAAATTGCGATGCACTTTTTTCATATTCAAAACCAAATTTGAATTTTAATGCTGCGATATTTTCATGTCTACAACGGAACTTGAATTGTATTTGGCGAATCTAAGTCATTCATTTTTGGAATTTCTTGGTATATTTTTTCTTTACGAAAAAATATACGTATCATAAAATTCGCTAAAAACGTCAAATTCGCAAAAAAAATTCGAATAAAAAATGAATCGCAATGTTAAAATGAAACGTTTCTCTTAATAAAAGAAAATCGACGGAATCGATAACGTACGATTTGTGTAGAAATTAATCCTTTTAACATCAACATACTTTCGGGCTATTTTTTCAAAGCGCACATGTTTGTTTTTGCTCGAATGAATTTCTCTGAAACAAAAATGTGCGTGTTTCTGGACGGAATAACATAACTCTCTTTAACAAAAATATATCGCAGAATTTTGATTTTCTGCGAAGAACATTTCTTTTGATAAATTGATTTAATTAAAGAAAATATTTTGGATTAAAAGAAGGGGTGTAAGAGAAGGCATAAACGTAAATACCAGACTCATTTCTGGATCGTATTTATGATGCAATATTTGTACATGAATAACCATAACCATAACCGCGAGTAAACTTTGATATGTCTTTTCATCTAAATCATTATGATATCGGTTAAAATGCGACAAATGTCCAGGAATATCTGGAATCATATCTACCAGATTAAATTTAATGAAATATTTCTTACGATGAAATAAAATAATTCAGTCTATATGCTTTCTAGTTAAATACTTCCACATAGGAAACATTGAACATTAAGTGCAATATATAGAGTATATTTTCAAAATTTAATTATTATTAAAAACCTCAAAGATTTATACCAAACATTAATCTCCATACCGTTGTCTAAAATTACTGTTTTTACTTAAAAAGATTGAACTTGAGTATCAAAAGAGAGTTAAAAACAAGGATTTAAATTGTTATTTTCAATAGTTACTATTGTGTTACATCACTTAATTGAAAAATAAAAGAAAACTAAATTTTATTTCAATAAAATTGAATAAGAAAAGAAAGAGAAAAAATAATTTTTCTCTTTTTCATTATCAGCGATTTACATGAAACATTTTTCATGCTCCTGTGTGTCAGTTTATTTGAGATTTGTCTCGAAGCATTCATCAATATTTAATGAAAAATATCTCCATTATTTCACGGATAAAAACGTTGTTATTTATATCATTTCCCAATTTTTTAATTAATCAAAAACTCTTTTCAACTATTAAATTTTACATTCAAGTATATTCAGCGAATCAAATAAATTTGATTATTTGTTATCAGAAGTTCCTTTCAACTCTGCTTATCTCAAGTTTTATTTTCAGTAAATGGAAGAATTAAGGTATATTAACCCAACTGAATATTTGTTTTACAGATGCTGATCGGTTACGAATCAGGACAAATAGTATTTTGGGACTTAAAAACGAAAACGGCGGATTACAGATGCCAAACGGAACAGCCCCTGAAATCAATATCTTGGCACCACGAGGGAAAACAGTTTATGTGCAGTCACACGGATGGCTCACTGTCGACTTGGTCTCTCCGACAATTAAAGCCCTCGAACGTGACACATCCTCATGGTAATTTTACGCTAACTTCGCAAATGCAATCTACATGCCAGGACCAAAAGATTATCAAACTTTCAGGAACGTTCGGCAACTTAAATGGAGCCAAAAACGAATAATAAATCGCGCTGGGGATCTCGCGATCCACCGTGCGTTTTAAATGACATGTCATGTCACATTACGACGTAAAATGGTCGTCGAAATCTCGATCTGTTAACCTCCGATGTTACACTCATTTTCATTCAATGCAGTTTGATTTTCTCTTATACGAATGATCAGTTTTATTAAAAAAAAAACTTCATTTCTTTCCGTTCATGAAAGAGTAAACATACTTTTTCAAACAACAATTTTTATTCCGGATCCGATTGAAAATTATTTTAAAACTAAATATTCCTACATTATTATTTCAAATTTGTTTTATTATGAAAGCTGGCAAACTGAATGAAAGTGAATTGAATTTTGTTGGTGTTTTAATGTAACTTGAGTGAATTGTATTTAAAAAGTGTTTTGTAGAAAGTGACAATTAAATCTTTTTTTACGTTTTCATTACAGCTAAAACCACGAAAGACGGCGAACCTGAACCGTGCAAACCCATTCAGAAAGTGGAGTGGAAGCTGTCCCGTTCTGGGTATGCCAATTTGTAATTAAACATCATGAAATGCTTATCCTACTGAAATAATCCGCAAACAATCCGATTTGAAGATTATAGCAATAGACCCATTACACTAATTCGATGTTTTGTCAGCACCCAGTTTAAAACATTTATCTCTGTTCTCTGTATACATTATAAAATTATTTAATGTTTATTTAGTTTCCAAAAATGTTGCTTATTCGGAATATACGGTTTAGAATTGTTAAACTAAATCAACAAGTTAGCTATAAAAAGTTAATTAAAACAATCAATATCAAAATGCTGAAAAACGAATTATTCATTTTGAAATTAAAATAATTCTAACTATATACATGTATAGAAGAAAACAAACTTATACGCAAAACTTTACTTGGCAACTATTGTGATATATATCGAATTTCCGATTATTCGCACTGGAATTCAAACATTTGGGAGCAATAAATTTTAATTCAATGTTTGTTTATGAAAGTTCAGCTGTAAGCTCAACTTTTCTTTTTGAGTTTCTTCTTTTAATCTTGTATCCCACTTTGACTCGAAGTTCTGATTGACGAGTAATTGATTTTTCTTGAAATAGATTCTCGATTATTGAAATTTGGATTTTTTAATTTCGATTTCAACTTTACCACTATCGTCAATATAATCTTACGTAAACTTTTCTAGGTTTTTTAATCATGTTGTAACAATCTAATTCTACATTTCTTTTAGTAAAAAAGAAAAAAAATTGCTCTCAAGACAACTTACAAATTTTTAATTGATTTTTTATTGTCCTTTTAGTCATACAATTCTACGTAATCATTTTTCGTAAATCAAAATTATATTCCACATTAATAAAGCGTTTATCTTACTTTAATAATGAATTGCATTATATAACTTTACTATGAAAGAAAGCTTTTGATTTATACAGTATTCCATTAATTATATCACACCAAATTATATTAATATGAAATTTGTTGTTGTAAAATTGAATTTCATCCAATGACAATTTGTCTCTAAAGAGCTTCAGATTGACTTTCAAAAATAGAAAAATAATGATAAAGGAAACGAGGCCATTTATTTACAAATTTGGAGCTATATCATGATGTGATAATGTGAATAATATTCATAAAAGAGTCGAAAGCAAATGTTTTCTTTAGACTTGGAGGTATCTGATTGGGATGGGGTGACTTATAGCCGAGAAATTGAGCGCTTTGATCGCCACCGATGATGTATGGACCGATTGTTTGAGTATAATTGAAAAGTGCATTACGTATGGACATGCTGAGAAGTGTTCGGAACAGCGCTATATTGATTTCCAGTTGGTTGGAATTCAATTCGGGTATATTCAGATAAGTGGAAAGTCTTAGTGACAAAAATGAGTATTTATTGCCGCGAATATAATTAGGCGCTGACTTTTACGAGCGCACCAAAATAATAGCGTCGCATGGGGTAAATAATCTCTTTGACTGGGACTCCCCGTGTTTTATTCACGTGAACTAAAAGTCAGCCGTGCGCCTTGTGTAATTATGTGCAGCTAAATTAACGATGTTACCAATCGATGATTCACGTCCAGCTGTCCGTTTACATAACACATGTCGCGACTCAAAAATTTTTTTAACCAATCACAGGTTTCCGCGATCAATCAATAACATTCCATCATTTTTATGTCGGTATGTTGAAAATTATTTGCATAAATATTGCATTTAGTAAAATAAAATGTATGTATATGAAGGCATACATATGTATACATTTAATAATTATTTATTAACTGCACAAATATGATTCATGCATAAGGATTATATTATATATTTGATAACTGCATATTTCAGTTTATCTTTATATTTTTACACATGTAAGGTAAAAAATAAATGATGTATTGTAATTATATATTACAATTATTATGAACAAATTATATACAATAATTTATATTAACAATATATATTTGATATGACTTAAATATAGTTAAAATGTTTTATGTCTATTAAAAATATGTTATAATGTTATAATTTCTAACTCGATGTAAAATTCATCTGAGAAATAATTGAAGCGAACGTACACTCCAGAACGCTGATTTATTAAACAATCGCTTATTATAACCACGCTGTTCTTCTGCGGCTGTCGACTTGCGGCCTCTATTTAGGTTGCATAATGGCCAAGCAGTGTGAGAGTTGTCACAATGGACACCAGCTGACTGTAGATCTAGCGTTGATTTTCACGAGAGCTCTCTCCCTTTTAAATGAAATTCATTATCTTTCCAAACGCAGACGCTCCAGATCGCAAAGCTAAAGAAAAGTCTCACGAAGCGCCATCAAAATTATTGTTTACGCTAGCGCGTTTCAATGCGCGCCGCCACAAAGTCCGTAAATTTCCGTAAAATATATCCAGATAAGGGAAACGCGATATTTATGGTCCGAATCGTTAGGCAAAAAGTATCTGCCGCGAGATACTTTTTTCATAACTAAAATTTAACTACTTACGCTTTCAGCATATAAAATATATAAACAAGTTTATGAAATTATTATTCACTCATTACAGCATGTTTTCAACTGACGAATTTGTAATTTGTGGTTGGAAAGAAAGTTGATTTAGGTGATTTTGAAATTTGTTTCTTTTTTAATCCAATCTTATTCATCTAATAAATACGATGCTATGTATATTTACATTCTTTTTTTCAAGCTTAAGAAAGTTGTTATTTTTTATAGTGAAAAAGCGTTGCATTAAAGGTGATATATTTGATGAAAGCTTTATTTATCAGCATTTTATACCCGAGCAATCCTCGTTACAAAAATGTCTGGGTTGTTTGTACTGTTATAACAAAAGTCTATTTCAAATGATAAGAGATGTGTTTCTGTGAACAGGGAGGCATACGTGATATTTTCCGGAGGACTGGCCTGTGATATAGCTAGACGTACGCCGAGTATCACAGTTATCCAGGGCAAGACTACAACTGTCTTGGAGATGGAACACAACGTGGTCGACTTCATAACTCTGTGCGAAAGTCCCTGGAGCAGCGGTACATTAATCTAAATTACTGCAGACTTTGTACTTCTTATGTTTGACGATCGGGCGGCGCGGTCGTGCTTTTGATTAAACGACAAAGTCAATCGGAAAAAGGATCCGCAAAACATTTCCAAATGAATATCCGTTGTCCTCGGGTTTCAAACAAAATCAGAACTCGCCGCAGTTTCATTAATGAGATGATCTCAAGACTAGATGTACAGTACGATGATATTACACGTACTAAAAGTCACGTGACATAAATGGAAGTAGTCAAAATTAGAGAGAAAGAATAAAGAATGATTTTGTATAAATGTTATGAAGGTGAAACTGCCAAAAAGACAAGATGTCATGTGGCTTGTACTTAAAGTATCATTTTAACGCGAATGGACGAGTTTTCGTTATCTCTGTACACTTTTTATTTCGCGACATGTCACGCGGATTATATATAGACATAGAGAATAATTCTTGCATGTCATGTTGGTCGTACGCATGATTGGTGGTAGACAGACTTTAAATTGAATTCACGTTTTTTTCAAACACCCGATTACTGAGCTAAATATTAGCTTGAAAATCGCACATTTAATAAGACATAACTGTGTCATCTCGTAGCCCCAAAGCTTTTTTTTGCTCATCAGTTTATCTATGTTTTTCTTTTCATGAAAAGTTTGCGTTTCATCGTTTATTCTCATGTTTTATTCGTACGAAAATTAAAATGAAATCGCTCACATTTATACCGGAATAAAAAGTTTGCGTGATTATTAATTTTGTTTTCGCATTATAAACGACAGGTTATCCTTTTTCCGTACGAGTTTGTTATACTTAACGCGCCGTCGGCTGAAGAAAACATCCTAAACCCGAAAAATGTTTCTTTTCTTTGCAGATTTTCAAGATCCTTACGCAGTAGTTGTGCTCTTACAGAATGACCTAGTTGTCATAGATTTGTTGACGCCTGGATTTCCCTGCTTTGAAAATCCTTATCCCATGGACTTGCACGAATCTCCTGTAACTTGTTGCGCATATTTTGCTGATTGTCCATCAGAATTGGTGCCTGCTTTTTATTCCGTTGGCTCGAAATCGCAAAAAAAGAGCGGTTTCAGTGAAAAAGAATGGCCAATTTCTGGTGGAGAATGGAGCCCCAATTCGAGTAGCTACAATGAGATTATACTAACTGGGTAAGCTTCGCAATAATTATCGTTTTTGTATTATAACTCTTCGCTTCATTTAAAATTGTCAACGAAAAACGTTGCAATACAATTCAATCAAAAATGCACAATTCTGAGATAACAACGTTCAGTTTTGCGAACCTTTTTTGTTGACCTAATTCGCCGTTTTCATCCCTCCGCAAATGTACCGGAAAGAATGTCAAGACATTTGACAAAATCATTGACTCAAGATTTTGTGGTATGCGCCACTTTAACTGCGACATCATCTGCAATTTCCAGCTCATTTGACTGTTTATCTTACAAGTGTTTGCCCATATTTTTTTTCTTTTTATTCTTTTCTATTCAATCACTGTTCTAGGGAATTTTATTTTCAATCGCTTCATTCCGACTTGTCGCATCGGCCTTGACCTTCCTGACCAAATATAAACAGCAAACCCATCAACGTCAACCGGAAATGCACGAGAAACGTGCGATAATTGAATCCCTGCTAGACACAACGTGCAAAATCCTTTGGCTTTTGTATCGACGTCTCGTTAACTGCAAACAAGTTTGGCCGGCTAAGTGGGAATTAAAGTCGAATGCAACAACACCTTTCCTAAAGATGTAGACAAAATATCACATTTTTGATTTCATAACGTAGTATGAACTAAATCAAATAACTATATCACATTCATTAAACTATCTTCAACTATGACGTCATCGCCTGCTTCTGGAATAGACATTATTTAAACAAAGTTTCTGATTAAACAAATCACATTTACTTCGATCCAAGCGCCATCTTCATTGAATAACTTCCAAGTTGTAACAAATTTATCATTTTGGACTGAACGGTCGCCATTTCATCATGCAAAAAGTGTATTTCAGACTAATTTATGAAGTTTTTGCAGCTGCAACTAGTCCGGGATATCAACAGTTTGAAAAGATTCATTATGTCAACGGAAACTGTTTTCTATGTTTACAGTCATGCCGACGGTAGCATAAAGTTTTGGGACGCGTCGGCCGGTACTCTACAAGTTCTGTACAAACTTAAAACGGCGAAACTGTTCGAGAAGAGCCGGTCTCGCAGCGTCGACAACGACGAGGACCCGCTCTCGATACAGTTAATATTCCTCTGCCCAGAAAGTCGGAAGCTCGCGATCGCTGGCGCCGGCAGGCACGTTGTTTTATTCAAGTTTAAGAAGGCGGAAAGTATGTCGGAAGTGGTGGTGAGTTATTGCGAGTTATCCCTGTTCAAAGTAGCTTTTATAGAATAAATTATCTTTCCACTTCATATTTGTTGATTACGGTAAACCTATAATTCAACTTTATTTTAATTACCAAATTGTGTATGTTTTGTGTGCTACTTCTTGTACTTGTTGCAATTTATTTGATTAAACAAAATAGAAAGTATATTTATTCTTTTGAAACATATAATAAAAATGGTTTTTTGCAAAAATAATGTAGTTTTCTGTTAAAAATGTACAAATATTCAAGGTTCGATCATATTGAAACCTCGATGAATTATGAATTTATGTAATCGAACACCTAGACTTTTGAGTTTGAATTGTTTAATGAAAAATCGATAGCTTTTGGCAAACTATGTCAAAAGGTAAGCCGAAATTACAGAAATCACTCAAATAAAATTCAATGAAAACCGTGGAAATTGGCATGCGATTAGTTTCAAGTTGCGCTTCAACTTTGACTAAAAAGCTCGCTTTTATCTGTTGCTCGAACGGCTTGTGTATTATGTGTAAATTGCTGGTATATCCGTATTTCAATGTGTAGAAAGCCAATTTTACACGAACGTCCGGATGTAAAAGTTTCTCGTCTAAAGTCTTCATATTTTCCACTGGTCGAGAGTGAAAAATGAAAATTTAATATCGATTCGTCGAAACTTGTAGCTTTCTATAAATTCTTTCTTTTCATATCACACCCAAAGAAGGCAACTGACAAATTCACATACCTTTTATTTCACCCCATTTATCAATATTTTATTCATATCGACAACATCATATTATTACATTCACAAAAAGCAACAACAAATTTTTATATTTTCAACAAATATATATACTCTTATTTGAATCTTTAAGAAATTATCCAAATTTTTTATTAAGCAGAATAAATCAATTGAAATATTTCTCAAACAATTCACCGACTAAAACAATTTCAAGTATTTTCATATATTTTTTCAAAATTGTATTTATTCCTCGTTTTTACTGCATTGAACTCGAAAACCATAAATTCAATATTTTTTATTATAACATAATCTAAAGAATATTTTCTATGCTAGAAAGCATCTCATTTTATGAAAGTCGCATCTACAAAACGTGCTCAAAATGTTTTGAATGTGATGTTACTTTATATATTTTTTGCACAGACCCTGGACGTGTCACTAACATCCGATCATAGCAGAGACATGGAGCGCTCGCCGGAAGTGGATTCTTCGTCGTCTGGTAATGTCGCTGGCGCGGAGGATACGAGGACAGGCAAGGGCCATCCAATGAAAGTGAAAACGGGATTACAAAAGAGGGCCCCGGGCTTCCAAGCGACATTGATTTGTCTCACCTACGGAGTTAACGGCGAACAACCTGAAAGTATCACAGCCTTGAGCTTAAATTCTTCATACGGATTGTAAGTAAAAGACCCTTTTTAGAAGCTAGACGCAAAGATGTCCCTCAATCTTCATACAAATCCATAAAATCCGCAGCTTCTTTGCGAAGCAAAGCACAATCCGTGTCAAATCACAATTGCAACCATGACCTAATTAAAAAATTCTGCCATGGAGGAGGATGGGAAATTTAGCAATCGATTTAATAATTTTATTCATTCTTTAATCTTCATCTGCATCGCAATTAATCTTTCACTGTTTAGCAGAAAGAATCGTCGTCGACGCGAGCATTTTTCATTCCGCGAATACTTCCGGCTCTTCATCTTAATTCTCTTTCATACCGAATTTCTCACCTTTGTCGAGTGACGTTCGAGCGAAAACTTTAATTACACGCGAGTATTCTGTCACTCGGTGGCAAACTCGTCCAAAGTTTGCCACATTTTGAATGGAGCCGCGGGATCCAATAGCTGCTCGTCGCGGAATTGCCAGGCATTAAAAGCGCTTTTAATTTGGCCTCGCCGCAGCGCTTTTACGACAACGTCTGATCCCGATCGAACATCCACGAATCCCAATTTTTACAACCACTTGCAATAACTCCGGCAGCAGAGCTGTGCCCTGGCATATCTCGATTTGGATTCTAATCAAATTTAAAACCTATTCGCCTGGTGTATTTGATGAGCTAGTTTTACGGCGAATTCGATTTCTGCCCTTTCTTCGTCATTATGTCCGCAGCGGAAAAAATTGTTGCGTACCTTTACGATGCAGTATATCTTTTATGTACATCATTTTTAGTTTATCTAGTTGAATCCAAAATGTATCTTAAATAGTATATTGTTTAATCAACATTAAGTGTCAAGGCTAATTTTCAGCGTCTTCACAATCATATTGATAAAAAGTTGATGGATAAATAAACAGTTATATCAATGTCAAGGAATAGTTATTTGGATTCTGATCTCAACATTGATTATCCACATAAGAAATGAATTTTATTCAATTAACACTACGACGATTAACTCTGAAGCGAAGCCAAAATATTAGACGTCTGAAATTTATGACTCATTCCTAATCTGGATGATGGCAGGACTACACTTTGAACAAATTTCTTAGAAGTCCGATCTATCACGGTCCAATTTACGCGTGTCCAATAACAAGCTCCGCATTAAACAGGTTATTGTTCAGATTCTCTTTTGAGCATCAAAAGCTCATTAATTAGGACGATGAGTTTCGGGTCAAAGTTCGGCTGAGAGGTTACTGGTTGAGGAATTCGTCGAATAGGATTATATTAAATTAATCAACGCAATTCATTTACTTCCTCTGTTACGTAAAATCTACGATAAAATAAATCTCTGGCTTCATAACTGTTGTGTTCATTTGATCAAAAAATCCTTATCCAATTAGTGTAAGGACGCGCCCTCTGGTGCGACAAAAACGAGACTCTTTCTTTCTCTCCTTCGAGTTATGTTCAGCTGAATCGGTCACCTTTTTTTGTCCGGCTGAAAATAATGAGTAGATTAATTAATATCACCGGAGCCAATTGCATCAGACGGAAATTTAATGATATTTTATTGTACAATAAAAAATATTTCATCAAAATATATGATCAATGCAATAAAGCTAAATGACTTTCGCCTCACATGAACTCAAACAATAAAAAGCGTCATCCGAGCGAACACTGTTCAACTTTTAATAAACCGACGTGTAAATAAATAAAAGATTTTCAATTTTAAAACGAGCGTTGCCGCGCGATTGATCGTTTCAATGTGGGTGCGAGATGGAAATCCGACATTCATATTTCACATTGCGCAAGATTTGTGGGTCATCCCGCTCACGACACTTGCCGGTTTATTGAAATTTAGCTAACCGATAGCAGTTCAATACTATTCCTCGCATATTTTAATGTCTCTTTTTTATTTTTCTCCTCGGTTGTTCATAATTGAATCAAATATGAATGTAAGATATTGATTGCAGCGAATATTTTAGGAACAATCAACAGCGGCGGCGCTCATAAAAATAACTCTTATTTATTTTTCGGTCTTCAAAACAGACTCGCATTCGATCATCCGACTGCATTTTAACTTTGCATTTTAAAATAGATCATTCTTGATACAAAAAGTGTAATGCTTTTTTATATTTTGTCCTTCTTATTCTTTTGCTTTTCTTCAATTCGACTCTATTGTTATGGTATTGATTAAGTATAAATCATCCGGCTTGTTTTTTATGTTTTTTTTATTAATCTCTAGATGGGAGATCGAATTTGAAAACTTGATAAAACATAAATAAACAAATTTATTTTATCATAACTGATGAGATGAATTATTACATAAATTAAAAACTTGTCATACATTTTAAAGCTCGTTTTTTCTGAAGCTGCAATTATTTATTAACGTGTTATCTATATTTTTAACTTCCAAGACACTTCTCAATCAGCAATTCGATACTGATTATTTATAAAAATAGCTGACATATTTTTCGGAAAACTTATTTTATATAGGTTTATTGTATTTCGGATAAATAGTGCTACAGTAAAAATATGAAAAATGAGAATTGGCACGTG
>JABFQD010000248.1:0-31028 GCA_022817045.1 Psix sp. ZL-2020
TTAGGAAGTCAAAATGTGAACGTCAAATGTGATGGAACCATTTTCTGTGATAAAATCTTCTTAACAAGATATTCGATTGGGCGAGTTTATGGTTCTAACGAAATCGATATAATAACACGTTATGAATTGAGTTTTGTTGAAATCGATTGTGATCGGGGTTGTAAATTCAAATCAGCGAAACCACTAATTTCAAAAGCGCATATTTCATAAATTTGTTTCAAAAAGCATTCTGTCAAAATGAATTATCATGTTCTAACGACAGCGAATATGCGCCGCTTAAAGGCAAACTGGTTAGTTTAAAGGTCAGCGGTATTGTGACAAACCTAGTTCTCGATTCTCAACAAATCCGGCTAACATTTATTACTAACCAGAACGATTGTTTGAGACACAATTGCTAGGAATGTTGCGGAGAGATAAAATACCGCCAATGATCATTTGCATATGTCGTGACTGAAGCCTTTTTCGGCTTTTTTTCCTCTCGCACAAAAGCTATACAGTAACGACCAAATGGACTAGATATCATTTTTTCAAAAAAGCGTTACTTATTTTGATAATCCTTTAAGATACTTTCCACAGTGACGCAAGTTATTTTTTCTTCGGATATCTAAACAGTTGGTCAAGAAAAATGATGGATTTTTCGAAGCGTTTCCGTGTGGACAGCGGTCATTTAATCACAAAAAAGACGTATCACTCAGCAAATTATGCCTGAATATTTTCTCAGCCTTCTGTGTAAATCAAAATTTTTACGACAATGGAAGGATGAAAGAGATTACCTGGGTAAAAAAAATTCTGACTTACAAATTATCTTAAATTAAATAGGAACGTGAAAATATGTTCTGTTGAAAACATTTATCAAATTTGTTTGAATTAAATTACCATGTGAAAACCTGACGACTGAAAATTTAAACTTCTCTCCGGATCATTTTTTTGCAAATGTGACTTTAAATATTAGATTTTAATAGACATCCGAAGAAAGCCCTGAACAAATCTTTTCCAGAAACTAATTTATTACCTTTTATTCTAATTCTATAAGACCAAAAAAAAAAAACAAAAAAGAAAATCGAGAAACGTCAATAAAACGTCATATTCGATTTAACCCCGATAACATATATGCATATGCTCCATATACGTCATATATGTTCATTTCACGGCAGGTATATATTTCGCTTATATATATACAAATATTATTATATTGTATATATTTGCAAATATTTACACAGCATGTTTGTAAATTCACATTTGTCCATATGAGTGTAACAAAGTTTTTGTTTTATGGTCGTATAACAGGAAACTTTATCTGCACTGTGGACATCGTGCAATCATATAAATCATAATAGCCGAAGTCTGTTAGTCTGGGTGTGTCCGAGAGAGTTGTGAGGAGTCCGATAAAGACACAAAGTCATTGTCTGATCTGTTGAACCAGAATACGGAATGCGGCTGTGCGATCGGGCGGGCACTCTTATTGGATCATTCGTCAAAGTAACGTGGCTCCGTGGGCTCATCATCAATCGCTGGAGGACGCCCGGCAAGGTGGAATGTGCTGTAGTTGAGGAACCGTGGAGCGCTACGCTTGACTGACGTTTCGGGGGCGCGCCGCTCGTTTGTCACAGCCAGGCTCCCATTTCAACTTCGTTTGTCCACATCGCCACTCACAATGCTCAATTACCGAGAAATATCGAAACATCAACTCGATAAAATCGCCAATTTCGTCGTTTTCTTCCTTCCTTCTTGCTGTTCGTTTTTTGCCGAGCTTTTTATATTTTTAGATTTCACAGTGTTCGTAATGTGCGGTTATCAATCACCGCAACCATATCGAACGCGCGAATATTTGAAGTCGCTTTTTTCGAATTATAATATTATGGAAATTGAAGCCAAAAATAGTGAGAAAAAGTGAAGCGAAATCTTGAACAAACAGAGATGAACTTCAATAACTGGCAGGAAGTTGCAGTGCGTTGCATTAGCGTCTTAAAAATAGTATTTCAAAAAGCACGAGCCCCAGCTTTTTCGCCGCGTTGAGCAAAAATGCCGGCGATTCGACGAAACCATTTTCCGCGCGTATTTTGGGAGCGCCTTAAATGCGAATTCTATTTCCTGCGCAACTCGTGAAAGAAGACGTCCGATGATTGGAACCTCAAAAATACGGTTGTAAATTACGAATTCGCTTCGCGACGGCGCGGCTTGTCACGTTTGAACCGCCGATTCCGAAGAGGCGATTGGTCATAATTATGGCATCGGCGTGTCAACCGAACGTCCTCCTTATCGCGCCTTCTGAACGCAACCCTGCGCTGTTCGAGTTTTCCACGAGCTGGCGATTATTTATTTGTAAGACGTGCGACGCACGTGTCCCACCTTCGCAATCATGCCTGGCCGCTTCGCCGGTTTCGCGCCTTTTTCGTTCCTCATTGTCTTTTCCACTTACCATTTTTAGTCTTCATGTCAATCGCGATAAACATTTTATTAGAACCGGAACCATTAAAATTGTTTAATGTTAGACGCAATGCATTCCAACTTTGAAACGTGAACAAAAATCAATTGCGACTTTAATTAATAGTTCTGATGAAGACTTGAGGTGTCATTTTTTTCGATTAAATTTATCGTGTAACCTGAAATGGATATAAATGTTTCGGTGTTAGATGTTCAGTGCAGTTTTTTAACCAACATGAATAAACCGACAAATGTTGCAACAAAAATGTTGAATAATCAAATATGTTATTATGAGCACAAATAAATATATATTGTAAAGCGGAAATCCTCAATTAATGTTTTAACATATACAGAAACTATTTACTAATGCATTTTAAATGGAATAATATACTAAACAACTTAAGTAACTTCCTCCAGTTTTTTAAGTGCCTTATTATAAAATAACATATGTCAGTAATGAAAAGACACATCATTTTTATCAAATAAATTGAGTTGCAAAAGATAAATATGTCAACTTTAACTAGACTATATATTGATTATTATTATACAAGTATATGTAAACAATATACATGTTTTGAAAACGACAGTCATCGTTAGATATATAATGAAAATTGACTGTCTTTATAGAACGATTTAAATAACTAAATAAGCTTTGCCTGCATTTTTTCAAATCATTTTTTTCTTTGTTCGTTTCTAGTTCCACTTAGTCTCTACAGGAAAAATCCTAAAAAAATACAGATTCTGAACGCACCCAAGTATTACGTGAAACGAGTCTAACGATGTTGCGATAAGTCAAAAGTGTCGGTCGTCGTCAAAATCGAATGATTATTTGAATTTCAAATGTTAATCTTCGAAGATTAAATTTCGATTTCTCGTGTTGCGACTACTAATGTGACATTCCCTTAATTTTCATCCGCTTTTTACTGCTTCTTTCGGCGATTCAATCATAAATGTAAAGAATAAAAGACAAGATGGTTCTTTTAAGGTTAGCAATATCGAAAAGCGACGAGTAATCTTACGAAAGAACGTAGCAGAGAATCAACTGTTTTCAAAATACGTCCCTTACGTTAGACAGCAGATTTTTAATCGAACCAAAGTGGATGTGATACTCATCGTTAAGTAAACTGAAATTAGTAACGATACGTACAATTTAGTATCCGAAAATCTATTTTGAAAAGGACGTCTTGAAAACGTGACATGTTTAACATATTTTCTCGTTTGAATTTCGTAAGCTTTAGATTCATAACGATGAACGCTGAGGCGATCGATAAGAGGAATCGAGCGAGAAGGAACTGCACGCCTGGGCCTGATAAAAATTCTAATTCGATAAGCGTAAAGCCGAGCGCAAGTTTGTGGCAAATGTCAAATTCGTTGAGCGTCAGAATGGACGTGCAAATTGGCAGCTCTCGAGCATTGAACGTAAGACACTGGCGCCGAAAAAAAGGAAGTGAGATTGGACGTGTGAATTGCGCTTAATGTACGTCGCGCCGAGGTTCGAGGCTGCGCGCCGAGAGCAACACAAATGATAAATGAACTCCTCTTAACCGCGAGCTCTCATATCGAGAGCTATTAACATAGTGCCGGATAAAGTAACGAATTTAAAAGAAATCCAATATAAAAGCTGAGAGAATTCCATCAGAGATCTTATCCATCCGAGCTCTCGCTCGTCGAGAAGACTCCATTAATCACTCGAGAGCCCGGGACTGTTTGTCCCTCTCGCTCCTCCGCCTGCGCCTCCCGTACTGCTCTTTCATTTTTGCTCTCTTTCTGTGTTGTTCTCCCTTTCTTACCTGCGTCACTCATCATTCATTTGTTTTGTACCAGTCGTTATTACGAGACTTGAAAATTCAAATCGCCCGTGAATTTGCGCGGGTGGGGAGAATTGCAGCGCAAAAAGACATCGATTAACTTGATCGATTGATCGATCAATGAGATTATACGGATTGGAACAACGTTTTTATTATGCGTGGGAAAAAGGATGAAAAATACGTGTATTACAACATAAGGAATGGACGCGAGCAGATATCAAACGCTTTTTCGATACGGAAGACATCATGCAGAAAAGGTGAAAAATTGTCAAAAAATGCGACAGGGTAGAAAAATGAAGATTATTAATCGTCGGAAATGGGTTCTCTGATGAGTGAGAAATGCAGCAGGATGATAAAAAACGTACTGTCATTCAAATGTGAACTTTGTTCCAGCACTTGTTGGCCAGAGACGGAGTATTCATTTTCGAATCAAATAATCCTTATTCGGGGAATGGTCATTTCGGGCGATGCTCTTCGAAAAATCATTTATCACTCGAGACCGGGTTGAAAGGATGGCTGACTGGCAATCATTTTTCATCGAAATTTGAAAATAAAGCGTAGACTTGTCCATGAGAAGAGCGCGCGCGCGTCTGGCTTGCGTCATTTTTTTTCTATTCGTCCTTTCTGAAATCGTCGAGTGTGTTTACGCCGATGATAAAACGCGCGCGCGCGCACGAGAAATAATGGGCGCTGTGTTCGCGATCGAGAGGCTCGTTATTTTGTTGCTCGTTTCTAATATCGTTATTAACGAACGTGGGCACGATTTTGCAAAGTCAGCGAGGATATATGACTTTTGGATAAATAATCCGTTGTGCGCGCGGCGGCCCTGCAATGAGGCTGCGCCGCGGGAGGGCGCTCTTGTCCTCGACTATACCTCTTAATCCAGATTGAAAATATGTAAATAAATCCCGGCCGCTGCTCTCCCATATTGCCCGTTCCTCGTTGAAAAAGTATTTTAATAGAAACGATTCGTCATTCCGAGAGCCTGTTCCTGCGAGCGAAGATCCTACCAATCCTTAGATCTCCTTTCCCGCCGAGGCCAAAACCCTTTAAGAAGGATATCTAAAAAGACGCTCAGTAATCTCAAACCTGATGGATTTTTTGAGATTCACAGAGTCGATGAACTGCTTTTTTTGCTCGACCAACAAATTGCCAGGTTAGAATTGTCTTAAATGAGCTTTCACGAAAAATCGCCTGATTATCGCATCTGACGTCCCGTCAATGTATAAATGATTCCCCCTTCTTCCCTAATTTGATTAGGATTCGACTGAAAAGGAGAAGTATTATCGGGAATAATGCAATGCTTTGCTCACAACTATTCGCAAAAACTTGTTTAAGAATTATTCTTAGTTAAACCCACTGTATCTTCGATCATTCATATATCCTTTTCAGGCAGACAATAAGCAAAACAGCATTTTTCGTGATTTTGCGAGATTCCGCGTTCTTTTTGTCTCAACCAAGTCGGCTACACTTCGTCTTTTTTTTATTCGAATCGTTTATATTGTCCTCTTCCGCGAAGCAGAACCAAAGACGGCCTCTATGATAATTACAGCAGACGTCTTTTTCATAATCCTACGCTTATTTTATTTCCAACCGCCTCTTTTAAGTAAATTTTGCGCACAAGTCCAATTTCTTTTTCGACGAACTTCAAACTTATAATATGTCCAAAAAAATCATTCTTCAGCTCAGTTTCTAATTACCTTATAACAATTTTTGTGACAATAATTATGTATTCCAGTAGCAGCAAAAACTGTGCGAAATACCGCAAAATTGCCGATAATCACTCGATATTCAATTTCTTTACGAAATTTCGCGAAGTAATCTCCTTAACACAAGCAAGAAGCGTATCGTTTTCTGTATAGATTATCATCGCATAATTTACCATCCAACTATAGTACGTTTAATACATTTTCGGAAACTAAAATTGCGAAATTCACTTTTTAATTTGCTGCTCTCATAAAAATGCTTATCAGGGACACCTAAAATCAAGTTATTATTAGTGGAATAATTTACGTGGAATCGAACCGAACGCGAAGATTCAAAAAATATCTGCATTATTTTTCGCGATGATCGTTTTGTGCGGCGCACAGCCAGAGTCGAGAGAAGGTTAATCGAGCGAGCAGCTTTATCTCATTATGGAAAGGCCACGCTCGGATTTTTCTGTATTTCGTGGAATTCCCTTGGCTCGCTTTATTTAAGCCCCTCCTTATGCTTATGCGCGTTCATCCTGCCTGTTGGTGCTTTTTTTTGTAGTTTCGCGTTTCGCCAAATCTGGCTCATGGACCGATCGCTTTTTTTCATGTGCACTCTAAATTTTTTGCTATAAATATTTCGTTCCACTTCACAGGTCCGCATAAAATATACAAAACATTCTCCGACCATCTTTTTCTCCTACTAATAAATACTTTAATAGTTCCAAGTCAATTCATCGAAATTTATCATGGCAATTTATAAATTTACTCATGAATAATCATTCGGCAATGATCGCTTTGCACGACCAGATTCACAACAATGACGCAAAATGTGGATCTTCGTAGAATTGGATCAAGTAGAATTCATTAACACGCATAGATGGCGCGCCGCTCGGCATCATTTATCATTCGCGCCTATCTGACTTGTAAAATTGAGGCTCCGTGTGAAAAGCGAGTTTCAATTTCTCGCATAAAAAAGGCTCGGTGTAAAAAATGGACTTACCCGTGCACGAGATACGGAACTCGCCGACACTCTTCCGGGAATAGCGAACCGAATCGTAATTAATATAATCCGGACTCGAATTTGAATGTGAAATTAATTTCCCATTGGTTGGTCGTTTGGAGCGATCGGCCGTAAGTCATCCGCAAATGACTACTAAGAAACAACAACAACCATGGCTAAGTCTTCTCATGATAAATTTGCTCGCCATCATTTCCTCAAAAGCTTCAACCTCTGGTGTCTATTACGGGGCTTTCGATCCGAAATACCAATTTAACAATTACACCGCTTCAATTACCAGCGAGTGAAATAAGACTCGATTCAGTTGGAGGAGAAACAGTCGCGTAGGTGTGCTACGTGGCTCGTCTCCTACATAACTTAACGAACCATTTGCGAATAAGTACTAATTATGCTTCGAGGTCTGCTCGCGCGAGCGCGCATCAATGCATAACTGCGGCTGGCGAGACGCGCCGCGCAAAAACTCTCATTGAATCTCCACTTATTATACAAATACGCATTCATACGTGGCGTTCCTCCACGTGCACAAAAAAGAGAAACATCGTGCCAGAGGTCCTTCGGCTTATTGTATCCCAGGTCGAAAAAAGCGCGAAAAAACGTTCGCCACTATGTATGCTAATTCGTCGAATCTCAGAAAAAATAACGATGCGTCCGTAACAGGCGCGCGGACCTCGTTTACGCCACGCTTCATTATGCGAGTAACCTTTACAGCTTGCAAAATTCGAATTCATAGTCGTCATCGTAATTGGCTGCAATCTGTCATTAAATTTTCGCTCTTAATAACAAACCTCAATCGTCTTTTCATAATCATTAACTCTTTACCCTTCCTTCATATTATTCTTACTATTCAGTTTGCTACCACTGCAATCTGTCTGGCACCACATTTTTTATACATAAAAAATGATAACTTAATATTTACACTATAACAAAAAACAACATAAAAATGCATAATAATTTCAATTACTCTTCTAACATGTTATTGCAGAAGTGTTGTTTTCTCAATAACCAAAAGAATTTTCCCCACGAGCTTAATTGGCACGATGTAGTTTGTACTCGCCGAGCCAATGCGGAACTTTGAATGCGGAAGAATAAACTAGAATCCTGTTCCTACGGTCGGTAATTGTGTGCCGAAAAATAGGAATCAATCGAATAAACCTAGTCGGAGTGGTTGCGAACAATCAGTTCCCCGATGCGACAACAAGTTATTCCGACGAGTCCAACTGGTACATCGGTGATTCGAATAAATGAAAGAAAGTAAGATGGCGCGGCGCAGAAGTGTAACGAGTGCAGAGTGCACGTGCGCATCCCCTGCAATTCGGCACGAAACGAGATTTTGAAAATCCGTTATTCAAATACAAGTTGGCCCGGGGTGACGGATGGCGAGGGGGGGGGGGGGTTAGATAAAAAAAGAAAGACGTGGAAGAACGGCTGTGGCGCAAAACGCCGCATGCTCCACGAATGGGCTGAATAATTTTATAAAATTAATAGTAAAGGGTAGGTCGTTCGCGCTATTATGTTTGTATGCAAATGAGTCGAGGAGAGAGAGGCTGACAGGGGCAGCGATGCCAATGACGGCGATAGTGTCGGTCGGGCGAGGAAGAGGCCGGAGGGGTGAAACGATTGCCGTGGAGGGAACGATTCCTGCCCTGCACTCAAAGTTGCAAGATTTATTGTAGTCACGTAGCATGGCCTAAGTCGTACGCTGTAAAGTTGCGTGGTCAGAGATACGCAAAATAATTGCGACGAATAATCCTGATTTCAGGGAACGCAAACTCGAAATTAACTGCAAACAACGTTTGCGCTATGAAAACACCAGAAGTAACACTTAAAATAACTCGAACGTAGCGTTTCATTGTAGATAAAAAGTAATGGAACAGAAAATATATAGTCTTTCAACGAGATTTTGTTTTATCTCCTTCACTTCCTCGGGTTTCAAGTTTTCGATTGTTATGAATAAATACCGAATGCTATTTAAAAATCGTATAACAGTCGCGCTGCGGTAAGCATAGCAATATGATTCAAAGAAAAATTAAAATTCCATTTACCATAATAGCTCTCTGTTTACGTAAACTATTCTCAAAAGCATTTATTACGAGAATTCACTAATCGGCGAGAAAAAGCTATGAAATCTGTGACATTGAATCGTATATGATTCAGAGAACGCAAGTCTCGCACTCTTATTCCGAATCGCTTGAAAATTGAAACGACACGGAGATAAGCCAATTAAGCTGGCAAACAAACAAATCTTGAAACAAATTAATAAAACAAGTCTCGGCTTTCGTCGACGCGTCCAATTTCGCCGAACCAATTGCAAAGCTCAAACGGATCCGTCGAAAGTCGAGACGACGACACAGACTCTTGACATCAAACGGGCTTTCAGCCACAATTCACTTCGGGCGCAATTGGTCCGCCGCAATTTCGTTTTTTTTCGCAGCCTCGTTCGAACCACGTAATCGTTCTCGTTCTTTCTTTTTGCAAAGCGGAGCACACGGCGCGGCGTTAAAAATAGAGCACACAACGACTTACTAATCTAGTTAGATGTACTTAGCGTAACACCAACTATTTAGACCTGAATATGGTTGCGGCCAGAAAGTGCGTATCGTTCTTACTGGCCTCTTAAGTGGCAAATCTTTAAGGCCAAATCTCGGCGGACGAATTCATTTTGAAATAGCCCGAAAAATTCCGCTCCAATGAAACGAGCATTTGAAATGAAGATATTTTTTTAAGCAATATTTCAAAATATTTATCATATATTTTATTTGTATAAATGAATCTTCCAATGATAAATAACAAAATGATATTATCTATGTTATTTTCTCGTTTTCGTTGAACTGACGAAAATATATTCATAGTAGCGAAACAATAACAACGTAATGAATTCATTCTAATTAAACGGCTGATTTTTTATCTGCATAAAATGCGATAATGGACGAGAAGTATTTCAAGTTTTTTGCGAGTGTAAAGATTTGAAAACTGAAAAACGAAATGCGCGATGATATAATTACAAAGGGAAATAACGATTTGAAGTTACAGATTCTTAAAACCACTTTGACATGCGCTTAACTGCGCGTTTAGCAATGAGGTCTTATGACTGCCCGTGGGAAACAATTGATACATTGAAACGCAAGCGTGGAGAGCATATTTCGTGCAATTTTCATAAAATCTTAACGCAATAATACTCCGCTGCAGAATGAACAGCGGTAAATTAAACGTACGCGCCAGCATTACGCAATTGTTTTTTACTCGGCGCTCGGCAGTTCGAACAGCGAAATAATGCATAAGATCGGTAATAGGACGATAATAATAAAAGACAGATTTTATATTTCCGCGCGTTTACACATACGAGTACCAACACGCGGAACAAACACCGATGCAGTACTTGAAATTACGAATATTATGACTCGAACCACTTCTGCGAATTCTGTGTTTTTCATTCTTTATAATCTCGGCCTCTCGAGTTTCACACCATATCTTAAGAACACATTCTCCCTCACGCGCACTGTCCTTCGTTCATCTTTCGCTGTTTCTTTCTCTGTTCAAGGCCGAAGAAAAGGGGCTGTTTTGCCACCCTAACTCGCGGTTGGAATAAATATCGAATACCATACGCGGGGCCATAATGCAATTGCGCTTCAAAAATATGAACATCTGTACTCATAAATTATAAATACTTTGTCACTTGTGAATTCATTAATAAGTGTTCTCGACAGAGACATTCGGAGATCGATAAACTCTGCGATAATAATTGGTCAAAATGAGCGAGTGATAATGAACAGTTGGCTTGCAAGTTGTTACGCGACTGGGAATATGTGAAAGGAAAATATCAGTTTGAATTCTCGCAGATTCACAGTCATCTTTACAGACTGAATTATTTTGATAATATTGATATATGCTTCACACAATTTAAGTTGCATATCAGAAAGACGAATAACTACGTATTATATTCACGCACGTTTAAGTCCTGTGAAATATTTTGAAGATGAAATGGCATACGTTATTTTTCGACAATACTTCAGAAATGAACGAACCTGATTGCGGCTTAAAAATAAACGTTACTTTTTGGAATATTTCAAAATGTTATTCCAAGTTTTTTTGCCAAACAGGACCCTAATATTTTTATGGACGTGTCTGATCTTCCTCGGGAACCAACATAAAGCTTTTTATACATGCTCGAATGGAAGTATTAGTGTTTTTGAACGCTATCGCAAAAAGATGTATCTCGTAGGCGCACTGAGAAAACACGAACTAACAAAAGTGCGAAAAATTCGTGCCACGATGATCCATTAGTTTGTAGTCGTAAATTTGACGAAATGAAAAAGGAGAAATATTTCGGCGTGAGGTTGTTTATTTTATATGCAACGTCAATGTTAGAGAAACAACTCGGCGAAAAATTTCGGCACGACACACTCGAGAGTCGAATTGGAACGAATCAGAACATTAAATACGTGAAATTATGACGGAGGAAAGACGCGTGAAGGAGGAGGACATAACAGACTGCAGAAGCCGTGAGAGCACTCGACATTGCTCGACGTTTTGGTCGATGCCAGAGGAAGGAAACAAAAAACTCGGCGGCACAGTAACGCGTTCGTACGTCAAACACTCGAATGTAATGTTGCCAGACCTCGAGACAGCCGGGCTCTCGTGGCTTCTGGAGTGTCTTGCTGGAATACCGAGGGATTATTCAAATTCGTCTCGACGACGACTTAAAATATATTAAACTTATCGCGACTTCTCGTTTCTTTCCTCTTCATTTTTGCCTTGCTATACGCGTGTTTGACCATACTGGTCTTTTGTCTCAGCCAGTCAATCAACTGACCTTTTTTCGCATCATACGTCACTTTTTTGCAATCGCTAAATTCACGTGAACAAACATTCATATTCAGTTAATAACATCGTAATTGCGATATCAAATATTTCAGTTGGTATATTTTGAGCGCTCTAAGTCAAGGATATACATGTTCAGTAAGACGGAAAAAGAGGATATAGATAGTCAACGATATGCGCGGCTTTTTAATTTCTCTCCTATTAAATGACAATTGTGTGAAGAATCTGTAATCCGTCCGGCGATTAAACCGATATAAATTCCATCTTCCGAAACACAATTGTAATTCTCAAATTAGTCTCGTGAATATATCGCATCGTAAAAGTGCGTCAGCACAACCAAAAGACAACTTAGTTTAATCGTCGCTAAGTAAAATCCGTCGTTCAAGAGATTCAAGGTTAATCGGTTTAGACGAAAGAACAAATGTCGACCAGAGATAAATTCGGACAGTATTATCCAGACTGAGAAAGCTCCACGAGCTAAATTACGAATGCTTATTCTGGACAGTACGATTGGTCGATAAAACTCGAAACTCTTTGCCCGCGGGAATTTGGAACACGATAGGCGGAGAATGTGCAACATGTCTTAGGTCAGGGTACTATTTTTCTGATTCGAGTACTGTTTAATCAAAAATAGAAGCCACCATCGAAAGAAACAAATTAACAAAAATTCAACTCTACTTTTGCACCAGAAGTTCATTTCCAATGCTGCTTTACTTTAACCAAGACTGCTGGCATTTTCATAAATTTGTCTGTTTTCCATAAACATAAGAATTGCAATCATTGAATTGTATACATAGTAAAGATTAGATTTAGATTGAATTTGAAGAACTCGGTCGATCAACGCTATGTTTCCATTCAATTGAACATCCGCTAATTAACAGCCAACGAAATGACTTGGTGATGCGAAATTCGTATCTTGTTGGAGAAAATTGAATTATGCAAACGACTGTGTATGTCTGTCACAGTGAATTCGTTAAGTTGACAAAACGATTGCTTTCCGCGTACATATGCACACGCGCACAATTTTGCACATGTGTCACTGTGTATGAACGTTCATATGAACACATGCATGTACACATGTATGAGGGTGGATGTAATATATTCCAGGTCCGCCCCGCGGCGGCATGGTGGGGACCAAAGGGGGCGGCCCATTCGCTATAGGTACAGTGTAACAGATGTTAATTATCCCTTCTGTGTAATGCGCGTCGACAAAAAGAGTTGGACTCAACGCGAAGAAGAGCTAAAACTTCTCGCTGTACGTACACATGAAAAAAACTTTCTTTATAAAGCAACATCTCGCAAAAGTAGCTCTTTCTCTTTTCTCAATCTTCATTGGATGTTTTTCATCAACAGAAAAGTATTAGTTCGAATTGTTTTTGTTTATACACTCTCACAGCGGTCATTTCTTTATTTGATAAACAGAAACATGTTTTTGTTTTTACAGTGTAAACAAAAACATCGCGTGTTTTGTCTTTTAATAACAGGTGTGGAAACAAAAGAAAGTGTTTGTTTATAGTAAATGTCATTTTACGGCGAATAACATGTTCACTCCCACCTTGCAAGGGTCAAAGTATGACTTTTGATAAGCGCTTGCGTAGTCTATGGTGGGATCACCAATAGCGCAACTCGTCCTCGGTAGCGTTGCTGTAGAGACCACGACATTCAAAGACCGCATTCCGATAATTTTTAGATAGACAAACTTCACTGTTAACCTACCGTTTATAAAGTAAAGATCAAACAATGGACTCGTGAATTGCAAGCAGTATGCTGTTGGAGAAGAGTGGAGTCGAACAAATTTCATTATGAAAACCGGCCGGCTTTTAGGGCAGAGTGCCATTTCTGTTATCGTCATCATTCGAGCCTTTGTCTTAACGACCCGTTTTTGACTGCGTTTTTAACGAGCCATTATACAACCGAATTGATTTTTGCCGAGGAAACATCTTGCCGAGGAATTCTTCGAATGTATTTAACCATATATAAGTACGAGTTTATGCCCATAAGTCATGCACCGGATTCATACATATATGGTGCAAGCCACTTTTCTTCATAGCAAAGCAATTAAGAAACAATTTTTTATGCACTCGTTTTTTTTCCAATTTTCCCGCGTGAAAATTCCACCGTTCATGAGAGACCGGTGATAAAAATACTTGCGCTTCCCTACAAATTGAATTCCCATCGGTCGTGGTTCTCGCGTTAATTTTATTACGTAATGGAAGACGCCGGTGGCGAACGGCCGTTGCATTTCTGTCAGAGCTTTTTACTCACGTATGAATTATTTCCATTCTTCTGTCGTCTGCAATGAAACTTTCTTTCCTGTTCCAGGATGCACTGACGAGACACCCGGCACTGTTCGAGATGTCCGCTGTAACCAGTCCATATGGCCCCAGTGAGTTTTTTATCCTCTTTTTCATCGTGCAAATATTGTTCTAAAGGAATCCTGACGATGAATCTTAAAACAAATTAGGATAAATATTATGCAGTTAAAAAAGTTCAAACATTTGTCGTTATCTTAATTTAATTAACACGCTCTCCGTCAGAAAAAGCTGTAAAACAAATACTTTGAATTCAGATACTTTTTGAACGAAATATTACCACGTACTTATAGGATATATTTTGGCGGAATATCAATTAGTAATTTTTGAATGATAATTAGCGGAGATGCTTTCCGAGTCGGTCTACAACTACGCATCCCGTCGAGGAGCTGCCGATCAGGATAATGGGTCCCAGTACGAGGCTCAGGCGCAGTTGCAGCTTGCGGGCATCCAGAAGCCGCGCAACAAGCGCAAGAACTTCAAACCGATAAGCAGTCGGATGGCAGAAGTCTCGGACGAATCTGATAGAGATGATTCTGAGCGGGACGATGAGGAGGAAGACGATGATGAAGATGAGCCGATAAATGAGGCTTCGGAAGAAATGGCAAGAAATACGAATGAAGTGTTAGAATTCGAACGGAAGACGATGATGCTGCTGCCACCACCAACAATGGACGAAAGGCCCAAACAAAGGCTAAACAACAACGAATCCAGTCCGATAGACTTGTCGGTGTCAACACGACCGCCTTCTTCCGATGACGATAGTGGAGACTCCTTCAGACACAAATTCATTATAGAGCAGCTCAGGTCTCAGAAGGTCTACTCGCCAAGTGCAGAGGTTGGTATTTGAGTTATTCAATTTATAACGTTTGAATTATTGCTGTTCTTTTAAAATTCGAAAAATTGTTCAAAAACCTGTTATAAATTAAGTGAAGGTCTGGAAATCACTGAAACAACATTGAAATACTTACAATAATGAAAAAAGGATATTGTTTTATTGTAATTTAACAAAAGCGATTTTAATATGTAATTAAAAAACCGGAATAATTGTGTAACTTGATAAAATCGATATGATTTCTCTTTCCCCACTAATTCAGAACAAATCTTATCTGAAGTGATACGCGTAATTATAAGCTTACAAACAGTTATTTATATAATGATTATCCTTCTTTCACCAGGCTAGAAGTCCGGCTTCCGAGTTTTCCGAAAAGAGTGGCAGCGCGGTAGACCAGGATGCGAACCGATTAGAAGAACAGGACGTTCAGTTCGAAGAGGATCGCAGTCAGGAAGCTGTCAACGAAGCTGACAGCGAAGAAAGGAAACCCTTCGAGGGCATGCGAGAGTATGCAGAGTCGACAATGCAGGAACTGTTGGCGATCTACGGTCTGACAGGCGGTGACCTCGCGAAATCAGTGAGCGGGCAGCTTCTGCCTGCCTTTCTCAATCCACCCACTGGTCAACCGCAGGGTAAGCACTAATACCTTTCTCTTTGCAATGCGACTATTCAAATACGCAGCGCAAGGTCATCATCAAGAATGCGCCGCTTCGATGATCGATTTATCAAGCCCATAGAAAAGGCTTCGGGTGGGACGGGTCCAAATTCAAACCAATACTCACATCTGTCACAACTTTATAGATGATGTTTAATATATTATGTTCGAAGTTGTTCGATACATCAAACAGGTTCACCATTCTTCTAATGTGATTTATTTCATTTCCGAATTCAGGTTGGGTTAGTTGGCTCTTTTGTGGCAAAGGTATTATCGGTAATATAGTTTTGAATGTACTTATGCAAGATGGAATAATGGGTTTAATGATTGGGAATGGATTTGACTGTTGACAGCTTATGAGTTGGACTGTAGAGAAGACAAAGTTGCAACCGCAGTTAACATATTAATGATGATGCAGGATCTTTCTGCATGCGTGCTCGTGAATATGCGATGTTTGCAAGATGGCCGACTTATAACTCATAAAGTTGGTCGGTTCGTGGTACGGCGGACTGGCTAGGCGATCGATGGGTGCCTCCGGGATGTCGGTACGTGTGACACGCGCCCCGCCGAGACAATTTTGCCGACTGTAACTCTGGAAAAATAGATTCCGCACAAGTCGTATATTTATTTTTTCTCCTTCCCTCGGTGCTGTCATTCTCTCCGCCGCCCGCTCAATCCGCCCGGCCGTATGTCATTAACTCGAATGAAATGTGAAAAATGCCTCAGCCAGCGCAATTTATGCAGTTGTGATCGTCGTGACTCTGTTATAAAAACACATTTTTTTCCGCCGCATTGGACAATTTTCTAATTATCATAAATTATTTCAACTGCTTTGTTTGAAATTGTTGCAATTGCTGCGAATCAACTGGGAATGCCGGAGTGACGTGTATTAATCAGCGCTATTGAGCTATAGACAAAAAGACGAATGGAAGGACAGTTGAGTTGCTAAGAAAGCGCGCAGAAGTGAACAATGAATAATAAGAAGAACCGGTGAGAGACGAGTCGACGCGAGCTCTCTCCCTTTTGTGTTGGCACTTTAAGAAAACATTACAAACATCAAAGAGTCAACTGGCGAGTGCCCGTTTTGCGCTTGGATCTCGCATCTTTTCTTCCACCTACGTCCTAACCTACAATCAACGGCTCCCCCGACAAGGTTGCTTTTCTCTTCTGTCTTTCTCGGCCTTCTTTTCGTTGAATCTCACCTAATCTGCGGCCACGCATCTCAGAAAGGACGGGAAAAATGATATGTCATTTGTTACAACATCGAATTTCTGGGCCGTCGCGTCACTTTTTTTTTCGCGTCGAGATTAATATGTGCTGGACAAATAAGTCTGTCGATTGGAGGATAATAAAAAAAAATCTCAAGCAAATCCTGGAATTCACTCGATCAGATTAGGTGACTCTTAGAAATTGCGCAATCGCAGTACAAATATTTCGAAATTATGCTACCAACTGATTATTCCCGCAGTCTTCGTCAGTGTTATTTTTGGTGCATTATCCGTCTTCGAGAAAACCGAACGTCTCGTCTGGATCCATTAATCATACATGCCGCTAAAGGTATAGAAGGGCTGGCTTCAAAAGAACGACGTAGAGTCGAACAATCAAATGGTTTACAAGTTAAGCCAACTTGTACGTGGATTTCCTTAAGTTGTGTTTTTCATTTTTCACTTTCTTTCTTCCATTCATTCAATCCGTGTTCGCCTTTTGTGAATATGATTTGTATGTCATCAGCGTGCATTTCAAATTAACTATATGAAAACAAAACTGTTCGAATATTCTTTTCTCGATTTCAACATTGCAGCGCAAAAAAATATGTTTTTACAAAAAAGATAATAACCCTGTTTTTCATGAAATATTTTCAAAACTAGCTTCTTTCATAATTATCGTTTTCTACTTGTTTTTATTTATTGCTCGAAAAAACAAGCCAACAATTTCTTCTCAGTCTTGAACATTCGATGTACCAACTTTCTAAGTGTCTAATTTCATTACACTTCCTTACTTCACAATAAAAAAGTCTGACAGTAAACACCTAATTACCCTCACATCTCGTTCCCCTATTACAAACATCTGAGATATTACCAGCATAACTGACAAATATCACATTTTCCCATCCAAATCTTTATCTGGCGTACACAATTGGCAAAAATATGACTACCATAACTAACAAAATATCAAATTCTCCCTAAATCGCAATCATAAAAAGGTCCAATTTACGTAACGTCTGTTTCCCCTCCGTTGCTGCCAAAGCTGCTGGTAGTAAACGAGTAAAACACGAGTATCAGGGTCCTCAAAGCAGTCTACCTGTTGAATATCTCATCGAACGCTGTTATCTTCACTCGCTCCTCATCTCCTCCTCGTTTCCGTTTATAGTTTGACTGCCACCGCGACTCCCCTTCCGCTATTATTCTTGCGAAAAAACGTGTGTCAAGGGGCCGTCTTTTGGTCTGATGATTTGCGGAACGCGAATCATGGGACGTTTTATGAATCCTTTTATGAAACTCTTTACGAGTGTCATCTGAACCGAACAAGGTTTCTGCTACACACGTGTGCTCACTTTTTTGTATATACGCGCAACGCGTCGTCGCGCATATTACGCGAATTTTATATTGCGCGACTTTATGTCAGCTATTATCTTCAAACGATTCGTCGCGGGTTTTATAAACAAGAATTGCTTTATTAATACTCTCGGAATAATGTTTTTGAAATATGACAAATTTTAATTTCATCTTTTGATAAATGTTTAAACCTTTTTTCCAGTAACAATCATCTCTTTGTTCATCATTTTCAATTATTTTAATTCTCCAATTCAATTCATCACCCAAATGACTTTTTCTTAAACATGATTTTCTCGTTGTTTTTTCTCACTAAAAAAAAACAATTTCTCAAGAAAGCAACGACATTCTGACATAATATTTTTCTATGAATAGCGCGAGGCAAACGAAAATGCATTCAGTTTTAGGAAAACTTCCAAGAAGAAATTGATTTGGTTTCCGGGTGGATCGCCCTTCATTTCTATCCTCAATTAACACGAGTCATCACACCAGGCGACGAAAAACACTCGTCGTCGAGCGCCTCGAATAAGCTAGCCGCGTATATATTTTTCTGCGTAGGAAATGGTCTTTTTGTGAAACCATAAAAAAGCAAACGTCTTGGCCTGCGAGTGACGTTTGTTTGTTCTTCACCGAGTTTTTTTTTCTCCACGTGGACGAGTGTATTGACATCATAATCACACCTCCCCTTCTTCCTCTGTTTATCATCTCGCGTGCAATCACGAGCTCATTGGGTTGAATAAATAACGCGGCACAATTTAAAATTTGTCCAAATGAAGTCAGGTCGAGCGAGCTGAGCGTGGCATATCTTATTTATTTTGCCCGTCAACCTGCTGACACTTGGACATTCGTTTAAATTTAGAATTCAATGGGATCCTTTTACCAGCGTCCTTTCCTTCGTGCCTTTGCGTATTTCCTCGCTGAGGAGCGATTATTTGTTTAATTCTTGCCTCGCGTTCGTCTTCGTTTCCCATGTATTCTCATCTGGGAGTCGTCTTCTGGCGTCTTGTACTGCAGGTTGTATCAAGATCCACATGCTTCGCAGATTACAGAAACGCGGAACAGTCACATTAACCTCCAATCAATCAAACACATAATACCTCTGAGGATCTCAAGACCTCAGTTCTGGGCTTCAAAATCAGTTAGATGCTTTGCTTTCCATTACATATTCTGTTGATTTAAATTGTTGAAAAATAGAAACCATTTGCATTTATATACTGAGATGCGGAATCAAATAAAAGTCAACACGATTCTGTTTTTTCTGATGCAAATGATTTATTACGTTATTTTTTCTCACCTCTATGATAAAACTTCATTTGATTTATGAAATGAATTTGAGTTCAATTTGTTTGTAATGAGAGAGCCTTTCGTTAAGTATACAGTGTTATTAAGCAACTGCTGAGGTCAAATGTAAACTTATACTGACAAACGAGAAATTTCACCGCAAAATAATGCAATCAACATTTACCTGTCAAACCAAAGTTGAAGAGCTTTTTTAGCTCTTTGTTTTCCTTCGTTATTCAATATTTATATTTGCAATCATTTCCATCCTATTTTCCGAACCAAAATTAGTCGCGGAGAATGCAAGCTATACATCACAATAAAGTTCAAATGAATCAAATTTATTGAGTGATTTTAATTTCGTTCAATTGCCACATCGGAAATGTGATTTGGCATTGTACACTTGAATGATTGCTCCTATTGCGTTTATTTATTCCCTTTTTTTGGGCTCGCATTTTTTCTCGATCTATTTTTCGAGGGGTTGCCGGTAATATGGACTCGCTTCTGTCAATAGATCGAGCCCCATTAGGAGGGAGACTCGGCCGAGGTCGCGCGCCAAATTTCACGATCTTTTTTCTCATGCGCGTTTTTTGCCATCTCTGCACACTAGTTGCTCGCGTTTAAATCAACGCAAATCGAATGACTCAAGGCGATAAATTGTCACGGATTAGTTCCGTAGACTTTTGAGCGTGACACGGGAATCGGAAAAACGGAAAAAGCGCTAACAAGTGTCAAGCGAGGAAAACATTTCGCAAAGTTACATTTCATTTATCTCGCCGGAGAAAGCGGAATTTTCACGTACGCGCGAGTGCTGAAATATAATAATGTGTGTAGAAGAGAGACGGAGAGCGAGGAAGAAGGAGATCGCAGGAAAGTTGAATAATCTGGTCGTAAACGTGCCGGAACTCGGCATAAAAATGTCCGATCGAAGTAGATTCTTGTCAAGTGTAAAAACAACAGTACAATCGACTTTTTGAGAATATCAAAAACGGCCATTTGGCGTCCTTATCGGTGCGTTTGGCTCTCGGTTGCTCTCGATCGTTAATCTGAACCGATCTTTCAAAATGTTGAACAAACAGTTACGACGCCGTGAAAGTTTTATTGCCGGCGTGAAAAGCCTTCTCGAATTTAAACGCCATTCTAAACACTCGACTTATTTAGATTCGAATGAAATATCGTTTCGCATAAGTCAACATGCGTTCGAACATTTCATTCTTTGTTGTGCAGGGCAAAAAGGCGCTTTTTTCCGTGCGCGATTTCAGTATCATTCGTGTATTCATCGTCGCGTCTGAAAAATATTACATCTGGTTTCCTCGAGGCAAATTATACTCAACTCAATCGATCTATTCATTGAGGTTCATTGAACTCGTCCAGACGCATATACGGCCAGACATAAAACTTTGGGCATTTTCTCGCCGCTCCGCTTCCATTAATTAATCGATTATCATTTCTAACGTGACGTTCACACACATCCGTCTGATGCACACACACACACACACACGCGCGGACACAGACACGCATCCAACTGACATCATCAATTCGATTTCGTTTTGTTCGCGATTATTTTCGTGCTTCTTTTTCTGCCGAACAAATTAAACTATCGTCGTTGCCAAATCGCTGTCACGTAATTATGCCATTTTGAACAATTAACAATGCGATCTTTTCAAAGCAGACGATTCTGCGAATAAATTTGTATACAAATGGAAACATTAATTTGTAAGGTTATTATATATTTTTATGCGCGACTTTGAGTCGTCGTTTGCGCTGACACTTCACGTGATTCATTTTATTCCCTTTAAACCTCTGCTCTGCTTTTCTTAGATATTGTTCTCGGCAATAAGAGACGCGAGTGAGAGAAAGTCGTTTACCGTAATTTTGCATACATTCGACGAAAAGGCATTATTCATAAATGTGTTAATACTTATTTTTCGCTTAACTATGCATCAACATTCGTGTTATTGTAATAAAAAACGTTTTATTATATGAATCAAGATACTTTATGATGCTTGGGTCAACGAAATTCTTCTTAGTTTTATTTCTCGTGTAAGATAATCACAATAATCGAGCAAAAATTGTTTAGTCGCAAGTTCAGTGGCTCGCTTGATTCTATCAATCACACAAATCGACCAGTCAAATTTCAAATCGTATTAAAATTCCGATTAATCAGGATAATTTGATATTCTACCATCGCGTAGCTAACACTTTTTATAAATTGTCGTTTTTCCCAAAAGAACACAAACCCGAAGAAATTCTCAGATCCAATCGCTCCGTCCAATTAATTTTCTTGCGAAACTTGATTCATTTATTTTCTCCTCCCTCGCCGAGCAATCTTTAGTTTTAATGATATTCCTCGTTGTGGGTTCCGTTTGTCACAATTTGCCAAGAATTATCTGCACTTGCGTATCTGTCAGCCGGCAGCGTTGTCACAATTGCCCCAAGTTTTTCGAAATTCTTGCCATCGGTCTAATTATGACAGCGCCGCTCGGTGTCAATTAATTGACCCTCCGAACAATCTCAACCAATTGCACATCTCATCGCAGTCATATCAAGCCAACAGATATGCATACAATCGCCTACATGGAGCGGCGGACACCTCAGCCCATTACCAAGCGGGGGAGCCGGGGCGCTGTCAGTCTCCTCCGAAAACCAGAAAGTCAGCTTGTCAAATTAATCACGGATGACCAATCCATCAAGAGGCATTCCTAGCGTAGGTCTTCGTCCTCGGAGTGACTGCCGTAACGCTGCCGTTTAAACATAAGCATTTAACTCGCACATTTATTTACATTCGCGAAATTGACTTACTCTATTGATATATTCAACCAAACTTCCCATTTCGTGAGCAAATTTATCAGCAACGTGATATTTCAGGCCGAAATTGTTTGCTCCTCAACTCGCCTACGTGTGTCTACAAAAATAAAAAGCCGAGTTCTCACGACGATGTCACGATTAAAGATTTATGAAATTTCGTGACCCGAAGTGTTTGATTGATCATTTTGATGGTGATTAATGCGTTATTCTCGATTCTAATGAGTTTCTTTTAAATCTTTCTGCTCATTTTGGAACATATACGGGATTCATAATTATCTGATGCTATCTTGCTAACACAAAAGTAATGGGATCGAATGACGGATTTTCATAATCTTTAGAGCCCGAAATTTAAGCAACTCGTATATCTGCTTTGTGCTTTTATTCTTTTTCGTCGTTTATTGAGTTTTTGCATCCCAAAGTATTTTGACGTTTGAGTTATGGTCCCGCCGCAAACAAATCGTGAGACTCGAAAAATCAGAATGATGCGATCATTAATTTGATATTTCAATAATTATTCAAGCGCCGAGAGTTTCAAATCTGAGCGCTTGAACTTTTTACTATCTGCAATCGGCAACACTCGTCGTCGCTGATTCATCAAATGTTTTTCGTCCAACAAACAAAATCAATTAAAAAACCAGATCCCCTACTGATCTCGATAAAACACTCGCAGTTTTTTTTCTTTTTGTAGCCGTCTCTCTCGCTCGCACATTTCCTTCGTCTATCCGTCTCTGTCGACTGTGTTTTTTTGTTCATTCAAAAACAAGGGGTTACGCACAGCAAAGGGCCTCGCTCTTTACTCGCGTACAGAACCCCATGAACGTATGAAAACACATGGCCCGAGGAGTGGCATCTTCTGGAATATATAAGATGGGAAAAAGCGAGAGACGCGCAACACACAGTTGCGCGAAAATTGTGATGTGAAATGAATCAGAGGAGTTGTGCTCGAGTCCCTCCTTGCATGCGGTCGCATCGTAAACAGGGGCCGAGCGCGATAAAGAGTTGTGCAATTTTTATAACACCAATTGTTTTTAACGTCGCTTTTAATCATTTCAAAATTTACATTTCACTTTTATTCCACGATTAAGTTCAAATCAATTATTTTGATACATTTGTATATTAATTTTTAATGTTTCTTATTCATCGATGTCAAATAATAAATTTGCCTTTTTCACATTTTTATATTTGTAATTATTCATTTAAAGAAGCGATTTTTATAAAATGACACAAAACCAGTTTCTGTAATGACACGTGATATTTTCCTTACATTAATTATGCGCTCGTATGTGTTTCAATAATAAATATTTACAGTTGATTATTTTTCGATGAAATTACAAAGTTTATACTTTTCATGTGATTGTTTTCTTTTCTTTTCTTTGTTCATTTTATTTTGTCACTTGAATTATTTTATTGAAATCATATTTTATGAAAGGTCCATTTGAGTGATCAATGAAATGCAGTTTTTGCAGCTGAAAATACATTTTATGTTAAGACTTAAATTAAAAGCCCGATTGTTTGTATAATAAGGCAGAAAACGCCATCGAGGAGGCACCTATGTATGTTCGTATAATTTGTGTCTGTCTTATCCAGCCGCCTTCCGAGGGGTCTAATCTTAATATTCAAATTCGTGGTGGATCCGTGTCCGGGCCGCACACAGCCTAGATGACGCGCGACGAGCGCATCCAACGAAGATAGCTGACTCCCGAACACATAAATTTCAAATCATGTCGACAAAAAAAAAAAGAACTAGCACGTCATTTCATATGAAGCCAGCAAAACCGAGAGGAAGAACATAAAAAGTTATAATAGATTTTTGACTTTACATATAAATACAAATATATAATTCGAATTGGAAAAATATATTACTTAAACGACACGCCAGGTGAGTCGAACTTTGTTTCCGGGAGTCAAATCTTTATCCCCTATGAAAGAAAAATATTTAAATCTCAACTAATAGAAGACGTTTTCTCAGCAACCCCTTTTGCTTGATTTTACGTCGGTTTTTTCTCAGCAAAGACAGCCAAAAAAAGGGTCACAAAAAGGAAGACTGCTGGGAATGATTATAGGTCGAAAAGGGTTCGAAAGGGTTTCTATCAGGCGTTAAATTTAGCGAACCTACCGAACTTGTGAGTCGAATTTCCGTTTATCGCAGCGCATTATTTAATATATTCAAATAGACCCCCTGGAATCAGGCGCTCTAACTATGTTCACTTTTGTTTCGCTTCCGCAGCGAAAAGATGTAGAAACTGTTCGAATCGGATGAATTAATGTGTTGCTGCGTTCGTGAGATTGGCCGGCAAGTTTGGTCGTAATGATATGTAACAATAAGTGGTATTAAAAATGGGGTTTAGTAATAATAAACTGGCATATCTGATTGGCGAATAAAGTCGAGCAGGGCAAAGCACTCGAAGTCTTTGTTTGTTGCGTTTCATTTCTCGAATGTGCAAGATAATTAATCTTGCAGAGGGCATGAAAGGGTTTTTGGGTTCGGCCAGCAGAAAAAATGGCAGACCGACAATATTGGCTGTCCTTGTTCCTCTCGCGAAGTTCTCGCTACTTTGTTTCGCTCGCACACGTTTTGGCACTGTTTCGTGAATTCGATCGACTCCCCCGCGCGAGAGTAACCACCAGCTGTCAGACTATTTTATACCTTTTGGCGTATCCAAGTCAATAAAAAATTGTCTGGAACAAAAGACTGCGCGCAACAATTTTTCACCGGATAATATCACGCGCTATCTTGATTGCCTTAAAAAATGCACGCTTTTATCTCGGACAGACCTTTCGGATGTGCGATTAGTCGACGCCGGACAGCTAGCGGGTCATCGTTTCGGGGAAGCAAAACGTTTCAATTAGGATAAAAATCACGAAGGTCCTGGCGAAGGATTTTTTCATTCGCAGTTTTGCACTTTCTTCGATCTCGGGTTTCGGTTTTTTCGCGAGTCAAATTTCTTTGTTGTCAAGTCGGACAAAGGACTGCAGAACAAACGTCGTGCAATTTTTCAGCTTGGCAGAAATGGTTCCTTGTGCCAATCCTTTATCCTGTGAAAATAAAAAAACTGTTGCGTAATAGCGTCAGATAAAAAGGATTCTTCGAGATGACTCGTATTTCGACTCACTCGTGAAGAGGCAGCAGCAGCTTCCCATCACACTTTTCCACAAGTAAAGAAAAAAGAAGATTAAGAACCGAAAAAAAGTGAAAGACTAAAGCTGCCAGGGGGGCAAAATTGCACGTGAAGCACGTAACCCCCGGGTCACAGGGTGAATACCGCTTTACCGACTATTAACTCACTTTTACCCTACGGCGCCCCCGGGAAGGAAAGGGGCGAATCAGCGCCTGTTTTTTCTCCCGCTTCAAGTAATCTTCCGCTTTTTTTGTATTAACCCCTCGTGTATTTTTACGTTTAGTTTTTATTACGTTCCCGTTTTCTGCCACTTCCGCGAGGCTTCCTCAGAGTTTCTGTTTTTCAGCCGTTTTTTTTTCACGCAACTCACGTGCAGGTAGACAACTACCTGCGAGTTAAAGAAGGGGACCATCACGCTCGATTTAACCCCTGAGAAAAATCGCTCGGTCGACTCGGGTTAACCGATTTCCCTGCAAATTTTGAAATCCGAACCCTGTCTCGCGCACATTTAAAGGTTTAAGTACCTCGTAAAAATGGGTCTAGTGTCGTCTTTCCGGGGTCGAGGTCGCGCGTAATCGCGTCCCCCGTTTCGCCACAAATCTTATTCCTACATCAATCTGCCGGGTCAGCGTTACGGTTACGGCTGTTTTTCCCGCGGAGAAGCTGTAATTCGACACCTTTTCTTACGACTCTTTGTCGCAAAGCTACATTTGTTAATGAGTGACAGATTTCAGGGTTCTCTTTAAACCAGAAGATAAAGTGGTATCACATCATTTTCGTCTTTCACAGTAACGTTATTGATGTGTGGATACCAAACTCTTTATTCCCTTTTCATATTATCTTTTCACTAGATCGTGAAATGTCATTTTTCAAACTGCCTATCATTTTTTCCAAAATCGTGAAATTTGATTTTCATATTACTCAAAATACTCTACTCATTTTTATCATAATACAACATAATACCGTTGTAATAAATTCTTAAGTTAAAAACGTGAATTCGTTCATTGATTTTCCAATGACTTTTCATTTTTTTAAAGTCCCACTTTTAGATTAATATTGATGGGATAAAAATAGAAAATAGAATATAATGGAATAGAATGTTGACTTCAGTTTGAATCTTGCACAAGCACTTCATTAATAAATGAATCTTGTTACGCCAGGGAAGCGAACTTTGATAACAATTACAGATGAAAAATTGATACAGCATGTAAAGGGAATCATGGAAAGAGTCGAAAGCCGAAAAATTGGTCAGAAACGAAAAGAAACACAGGTGTCCTGCTGAGCCGGTTGTTCGGCAGCATGACTTGAAAAAATCGCCTCGATTTAGAAGCCCGTTCTCGTTTATGCGATACAAGATATGTGCGTGTGTCCCGCTTGGCGGAGATTTTTCTCCGAAAAGCGCGACTTGTGTTCGCCACGAAATTACATGCTCATGAGCGATTGGTAACAGCATACTCGTTTACGGGGAATTTCGTTCTGGGCGCGCGCACCCAAACAGGGATATAAACTGTCCGAGTCACATAAACCAAATACTTCATATTTCACGTACGCCTGTATGCTTTGAAAATTGAAATAAAATGTCCGAGCATCAATTTGCGCAGGATAACTTATCGTGTTCTGCGTTGCCCTTGCCAGTGCACAGAAAAGTTAATTCAACTTCATTTTGGCCGGATTTAATTTAATTATTAAGAATCGTGGACCAGAGATCATGACGGAGATAAACGGATGAATGTGTTATTGGTTCGTTGAAATTAATTGAAAAACACGCTTCAACTTTGGGTTTCATTTACTCATCATATTCAATTGGTCGAAAATGTTCACTTCCATATGTTCGTTTTGTAAAAACAATATTTTCAATCAAACTCAATTGATGGCGCGCAATTTGTCATTTATTATAAATATTTATCGATCCATCTATTTCGTAGTAAAATTTTCTATCAATCATGAACATCCGATCGGCAAAAGTGTACCTTGGATGATTATAAATATCCATCGATTGTCAGCCTAACGACTTCTAATTTTTTTCTTCAATATTTTGAAGAATCCTGACAGTTTACATCACGTGACTTTGAAGCAGATGAATGTGGAAAAGTTGAATGCGAGGAGTACCGTTGGCATTCTTGAGAGAAAAGATTTCAAGGGGTTACGCAACCTGGAAGCGACAGAAGCAATCTATCCGGGAAGCTACCTACATCGTGGGGGTCGGCTAGTCTCTCGCGGCAACCTTAACCTTTTCCCCTTTCGAGTCGATTCACCTTTTGTGTTTTTTTCCTCCTTCATCCACAAGACCAACCATCAAAGGAGTCCCTCGGTTAGGTAACGTCCCAAGTTTGACGTTCTCATGAACTATCTCCTAGACAATCCATAGACGAACACTTGCTTGAACAATTTTTTAGGGTAAAACTTCTTTGTACTGTCACTGGTTGATGCCAGATTACCAGCAGCTTTGATTAAGCAAAACTTTTACGTTTCTACCACCTATTATTTTGTTGAATATGCTTCTTCGGTATAAAATATATTCAAGCAAACGTTTTGTTATTCTTTGTTCAAGTAAATTCAACTTTTGGATCAAATGTTTATTTGTATATAAACAAAAATTAACTCTTTATGAGTTGGTTTTAAATAGTTTCGATTGGTGTATTGATAAGCATTTATTAATGATAAATAAAATAAACAAAGCAGTTGCTAAATACCCATTCATTGGAACTACGAAAATATACGGAAAGAATGATTTGTTCTTCCTGATTTTTTACGTACGGATGCGCCGACAAATAAGTTGATCTAATGGAGCAGATGCAAGTACCTGCTGGCAAGCGATTACGGAACTTTATAACGTCTCAATTTCACGAGTGCAACGAAAAAAGTTCCCTTCACAAGAGTTTCACGTTTTTTGGATACTTTTTTCTTGCAATTTCACCCCAACTTTGATGTAATTCCTTCCCTTCCGCTATTACACCCTCTCGTGGCTACAAGACTCTTTTAACATCAATAGCTATTATTGAGTCTAGCGCCACCTTGACGAAACGTTCCTCATCTTCCCCCTTTTGTTCAGCTGTGATTTCACAAAATTTCACACATAACTTTTGTTTTGCCTCGGCCATCAATTAGTCGGAACCAATCGGCAATCATTTAAAATTCAACGAGACTTTCGTTTGCGATGGCAAAAATGATTTTTCAGCCAATTGAAAAGTCGAAAATATACGATCCTGGGAGCAGGCATACACACACACACACACGTTCTTTTTCCCTTGCGTCGAAGTTCGGACAGCAATATGCGCAAGATCATAAAAATGTACGATGATTTAAACCCGTTGTAATAGCGCGCAGAGGCGTAGCCGGATTTCAAAGGTTCCTGTTTTCTTAGTAGCGACACAACAAAGGCGAATTTATCAAAAGAGCTGCGAAACTGACGTCCATTTGATTCGCGAATAAAACCGAGCTTCCGATGATTGATCGGGAAGCGATTTTGCAGATTTATCAATTTGCCCATATTCTTTTTCAGGGCTAAACCATTTCGGCATTGTGTTTCATGCACTTTGAGTGAGTTCTCGAGTGACAGCATTGCAATTCTCGGTATTTCATTGTGTCGCGGAATTATCTCTTATATCGGCGAGAAGAAATATTCGCACTGAAGAAAAGAGCGAAACATCCTACTCGTATCTCGCGGGAATTTCGACGTAATCGCTGGTGTCATTTTACATCGCACCATCATTATAGCACTATTGAAGAAGAAAAATATTTTAATTCGAGAATTGAAACAATTCGCAGTTTCACCGGTTAAGGTGCGAGCAAAAAGCTTAATCGACGTCTTTCGCAACGCGATATCTGTGGCAGAATTTGAATAAAGCTCAGTTATTAAATGTTTGCGGACTCTATTCATAACTTTTTTCTGTCCTCTTCTTTCTTCTGCTTATCTTGTATTTAGGTGGTGACAAGTATCTACAAATATACATTGTTTTTACTGGGCTAAAAAACTTTAACGATGAATTGATTGTCATCAGAGTAAATAAAAATACTACTTGTGGACGTCTTTTTGTTAAGTTTCCGAGTTCGGAAGAGGCAAAAAATTTCGCTGAATCACTAGCAATTTACTATTGTGCAATTCACAATGTTGTTTCAAACCGAGAATAACAATCACAGTGATAAAAATTTCGTCTAGATGATCAAGAATACGTTGCAAATGTACAACTACTATGTAGATAATTATTATTTTCATTTGAATATGTCCTCATTTTTCCTTCTTTTTATTCATCCTCATTGTGTTGAAGCTAACGGGATCAATAATAAGTTATTCTCTTTCATTTCAATAAATTATCATTTTTATTTAACTCATTTTTTTCTTTCCAGGTAAAGTCAAAGTAAAGGAAGAAAAGGACGCGTCTTCCGGCACGGCACCAGGAAGCCCTCCAACACCTCCTCACACCCCACAGAGTCCTCTGCGACAGAATAATTCTGTAGCGCCACCTGTCAGTCTGTCACAACATTCTCAACCATCGAAAGCGTCTTCACCATCGACACCACATCCGCTGCAGAACCTGCCGAACTCTGCGCTGGCGCAAATTCTGGTGCAGAACCCGGCGCTGGCGCAATTGCTGCAGCAAAACCCGTCGATCCTGGCGCAAAACCCGCAGATTGCGCAGTTGTTGCAACAGAACTTGCAGGCTCAGATGGGCAGTCTTTTTCAGGGTGCACGGAGGGAGGACCAACCAGAGGACGGCAGGGTGAGTAGCGGTTTTGAAGGAAATTAATTTGCCTTGCGGAGAACAATACGGATTACCGCGTACACCTGTAATTTGGTCGGCATAAAAAGTCACGTGACCGCGAGGAAGATGTGTCGGTACCAATTATATTCGCGACATGAAATAAGATACGTTCGAGCACTGTAATAATGCATGAAAGAACTTGAGCAGTCCATTGTCCTTTGCAGCAATTACGGCTCCACTGCTGAGTCGGCTCGGACGAATTCCGCCCTCTGCATTTTTTATTGAAGTGGATTCTATCCGCACATTATCCACATTGAGGTCCATGATGAGATGCGTAAATCAAGCCATTACACCTCTTTTCTTTCCAGGAATCTTTTTTAACATAATATTCTGGACGAAAAAAATAGTATATATAATGAGAAAGATATGAAAAATAGCATGATAAAAATGAACTGTGTTATAACATATATTTAGTTAATAAATATATATTACATGCAAGATAAAAACTATTATCAGTATTTATTACAACCACATAGTACAATGTTTTCCAATTCAATAAAGTACAAATTTGATATTAAAAGATAAATATTGATATTACTATTTATTATCTATGTACAATCATTACAAATATTATGTCCAGATATTTGATAATATATAAATTATATGAAAATTCATGTATTATTCTAACCAAGTTTTGTTGTACTTCAAGCATTTATTTAACAATTTCAATTAACTAGAGTCAATTTTATTGTAAACATTTTTATGTAATTATGATTTCAAAAGTACTCAGCTCGCAATTTATGGTTACTTATTCAACATTATTACGTTTCAAAATAAAATGAATCAGCTGTTGCATTCATCATATTTTGACATTGAATTTTTTATTATGTATCTATACAATGATCTAATTATATTCAACGCAATTGCTACAATTTTCAAGTTAATACACAATAAAATATATCATGAATTGCATGAAATACGTTTTACGCATAAAAAAATACATA
>JABFQD010000249.1:0-30993 GCA_022817045.1 Psix sp. ZL-2020
TTAAATATCATGATTTCCTGTGAACGCAAGTCATATCACAAAGAACATAATCTGTTTCATGTTGGTCACACGTTCCGGTCCTAAGTGTACATATCCTATTTTTCTATCAAAACGAGATCGGTGTAAATACTACGCAACATAAACTTTGTACAAATTCGTCTGATTTGAAAAAAATCAGTCTTATTCAATTTTCCACATATATAACATCGTCTACATATTTAATGAAAGTTTAATTTTTAGCTAAATATTCACTTTCGATCTCTGCAAGTACTAGTAAAGCTTACTGAAATGATATTTGATTTTATTGGTTACGATTGAATTTGTGTGATTTTGTAATTTTTCGCATTGCAATATACATACATCAACAAATCTATGTAATTTTTCATATAAAGATTGAAGTTTCAAAGAAACCATCCTATATAAAATCAAACCAAAGCAATTCTAAGCTTTTATAAGTTTCTATAGCCGTCTTGAAATCCAAACATAGTTTTACGCACAATCGTCAAACCGAGTATAACTAAAAGCTGAATCAGTCAAGAGGTTACATACAGCATTCAACCAGATCGCAAATACTTTGATATGCTCTGTTGAATCAGAATTCTTACAGAACAATACATGATACACAGGCAGCCAATTCAATTGAAAGAAACCTTTTCTCACCTCATCAAAATGAATTTGTGTGTGTTTCAAGAGTTATACATGTTTGGCTTATTTTTACTCATTGCTGCTTGAATTATTTGCGTTTCGTTACATGTTATAATCCATTATCAGTTAATAAGCATAAATAAATAAGCTTAAAATGATTTTTTTGTTTTCCCATACATTTTGTATTATACACTGTTCGTTAAACTCAGATGCTCCCAACGTTATTTCCTGCAGAATTAAAATGAACTTTACATTCATTTAAAATGACCATTGGTAAGTGTATTTATTTATCATTTTTTTCTGGAACGTTATATGGAACGTTGTATCACACACATTACTTTACGAAGCATAAAAAATGTAAAATTGTTTAGCATTTAATACCGTTCAAATATTATACTTAATACGAAGTGTGAATAATTAAATAAAAATTGAATGCAAAAGTATAAATATTTTAACGTGTATGCCACATATGTTATGTATTATTTCAACTTGAACTATTTTTTCTCATACTGTGTCAGAGAAGTTCTTCTTCGGTACAGAATATTTTATTTGGAAAATGACGTCATACACGTAAACGTGGCACACATTTCAGAATGATCATTGAGAAGAAGTGAGAGTAAGATTTGTGCAGAGAAACCACATTACATTAAAGTTACTTTTGTCTATCAAGACTTTTCTTAAAATTAAGATTGCACAGAAAGAGGATGATTGCAGTGTGTTACATTCAGAAATGTGGAAATTTAGTATAAATGTCCCCGCGGATGCATCCAAGGAAGTAAAAGGAAGTATCTCGTATTGCAACAAAAAAGTTTTGCGAAACTTGAAAGCGTGGCATGTTTGGCTTCCGAACATCAGTGCGGACTCGGCGTTCGAGCAACTGGTAAACAGTGTATTTGAAATTCATCGGATACATTCACAGTTAACGTAATCTTAGTATCTTTTTCTCATAGCAAGATCAAACAAAGTGCAGGCCCTGCAAATTTAACGAGCCCAAAGTGAAATATAATTGGACAAAAAAGTATGATACCGTTCAATATTTACGCGACTTGTTTACGTGGCATCAATTTTTATCTTGTACAAACAAGTGCTTTTTCGTAACTTGTTACACTGCAAGATATTAGGTAACATAACGCCGCGGGTATGTTGAACATTCCAACTGTTTGTCGAAATGTTTGAAGCGAACGAAATTAAATCCCTGAAAAAAGGAAGCGTGCGCAATTTATCCAGCGCAGCAAACGGGCGCGCGAACACCGCCACTTTGTCTGTAACGTCATTTTCCATGAATCATTCTTTTGCGCCACATTTGTTCGGGATTACGCCCGGAAAATAACTCTCAATAGGTTTTTGTATCCTCTTGTATGCGCCACAAATGATAATCGATCGTTGGTATTAGTTCGCGAGATTATTTTGAGCGAAATAGATAATCCGTAGCTACGCATTTACATAGATTCATTGTAGCTCCTATTCGCTTCTGCGCACTTGGCGGCCGCGTTTAGGAGTGTATGTCACACTGTCGTCTATCCATGTGCTAGGGGTTGAAGTACGTGTGTGCAAGACACAAAAGAGAAACAAGAGTGTTCCAGCCGGAGCTCTTGGATGGTGACCTACATGTGCGGTTAATACGGCCGCTTTTTCTTACCTCACGCGTTAGCTTTGACACTCGCTTGATGAAGATGCGATTTTACTAAATTTGAATACGCTTTAACGCGGCATCGCTGAAAAGGTTATAACGCGTTCCATTTCAAAACTTTTTATAGACAGTGCAGAAGTTTAATAGAAAACTATTTGGTGCTGTCGCATCGCGGAATTTATTTTCCTAAATTATGCACCTTTTGAAGCCATGAGAATGATATCTCATTTATTCTGAGACAAATTGTTTGGACATGTTTCCCAGCTTGAACATCGGAAAAGCGCTTCAGTCTACTTTTATCTATCGTCATTTGCAAGTGCAACGTACATCCGTGATTTATTTACAATCTGTTCATTTATTTTTGTTTGCGAAAATACATTGTCTCTTATATTTCGCATTTGGAGGAGAAAATAGGTTATTTCAAGACATAACGAGATACGCGCACGAAATTCGGTCTCAATCTTCGATGCGTTACCATTAATATTTAACGAAATGGATTTGCACATAATAGCAAAATATTTGTTTATACTCACAGATTCCAAGCGAACGGAAATCTCAGTTTTATTTTTGAACAGAAGAAATCGAAGACCATCGTCCGAAAATTGCGATGGGGCAAATCTGATCGGCGAGCGTGTATTCATTACATAAAAATAACAATCCATTCAGGTTGTTACCTGTAATGCAATTCTAGTGCGAATTCAAACGGCAATTGAGGGCGAAATAAAGCGTGCACATTGGGGCAAATAAATGCAAATAACTTCGTTCGCCGAACAGTTCGCCGAGTAACCTCTATATGACAACTTTAACTATCGACATCTGGATTCAGCTAATGGCAAGCTATCCCACGTGTCGTTATCTGATTCTCATCATCAACCGCGAAAAGCAGTCACGGCAATGAAAACCGCAGAATTATCGGAGAAAAAATCCGAGTTCACATAATTATACGTTGTATAATTTACAAATTTAAAAAACAGGATGCACGTAAAAGCAAGGAGTAGAGGCAATTCACAAGCTGTTTATCGGTGTCGTGAACCCAAATAACACGGGCAAATACGTTAACGTGGTTAAAACTGCTCGAAAATCGCGTCATGTGATATTTCACGGAGCCTGAAATAGTAAATTCCATTTACGCCGGTCGAGCTTTAAGAAAAATGGACGCGACAGCAGCCACTGCAGTGCAATTGCGATGGAATGTTTTGCATAATGCACGTGTCGCGAACAACTTCGCAAGCCATTATCGAGCGAGTAAGCGTTTTGGGACGAGTACAGGAGAACACCGGGCCATGACTTTCCTCCGTTCGACGATTATATCAAATCTTAACGAGTCATAACAACACGCAACTTGTATATTTGACACGCGCCAGCTTGTTAATAGAACAGTTTGCGGAATGAACCGGGAATAGGTGATTTTCAGATATAGCGCGTCGTTTTGCGGTGAGATATAGCAACAAGTTGAACTATACTGACTCCAAACTAAATGGATGGATAGTATGCGGTTCTTGCACAACCGAAACCTGCTTCATCAATCCACTTAAAACTAAGAAGCATTTGTCAAAGTCGACGTCAGGAAGGAAGCTTTCAGGTATCAATTTGTTCAAGTTTCCTTGAATTGGCCATTGGAAAGGAAATTTCAGGTTTGACTGGATCGCTACCAGAAGAGTCTCTAATTTGCTATCAGGTTCGAGAATCTCTACTACGAAAACAGCGAAACAGAAATTAAAGACTTCATGTCAAACCTCCAAACTAAGGTTCTGAGAACTTAGTGCAAGCACTGCAGTCTACCAACGAACATATATTTTATTTGTACGACAATTTAAAACATTTTACTATATCTCTGTGATACTATATTTTCGAAACATTTTACAATATTTCCTGCAGCATTTGAAACTTTCAATTTTAACAGTGGGTGTTCTTGAAGAGAACATGAAATGTTTTAGTATTGGCTCTTAACTTTGTGTATAATATAACTTTATAATAACTTAGTAATTTGTTAAAAATAATTTCAAGTTTGATAAGTTTGCGATACCAAATTGAGTTCATATTTTAAAGTATCATAATTTGTGTTTAATAACACGACAATTAAATAATGTTAAAAACTTATCAAAATTATTCACAATTGTGAATATAAAAAAAATTATAATTGAATATTTCAAAATAACTTCAAATACACTAATTAATTTTTACAATTGAAATCCTTACCAGCTAAATAATAGGAAAATAAAATTATTCTGAATATACTGAAATACTCTTCCATAAATTGATATTACCAGCTTCACATAAGTAAATAAATATTAAAAATAAAAAAGAGGTATCAGTGCAGACCAATTCCGATGGAAAACTAGAGAAAAATAAATAATTTCTTAAAATAATTCATTGGTTTAATAAATTGAAGTACTCCAATTTTCTATACTCCAAAAATATGTCACAGCACTTTTAATGTTTTAAACGTTATATTAAAAAATTAAAAAACAGAAATTGTAACGTTCCAAAACAGATACGCTTTTTGTTTGAATGTTTTTTGTTAATATATTCGAACGTGAACATGAAAGATTTCCTAGATTTCAGCTTGAACGCAAAGATTGATGTGAATATAGAATTAGAAATGTTCGTATGAGTGTACAGTTTGGCTTAACTTTACCAAGGAATATTCTAAGTTCGACAAAAGTTTAGCATTGGGGAAACGGTCCAAATGAATTCGGATTAAGTTCATCTTACCGTCTTGGCACAGAGCTATGTTGTTTTACTAAGCTTGGCATAAGTTTGACATTTGTGAAACAATTAAAATCACATTAAGAGAAACGTGGCACAAATTAAACCGTCCAATTTTTACTGTAAAACATTAAGTTTCATACATTTCAGCTTTATTTGAAACTTATACAACAGATTTCAAAATTAGTCAGAAAATTTAAATCATATTAAACCCTATTGTCATCCAAGAAATTTCTCTGAATAGGCCTTTATTCTAGTCGTAATAATTTTGATGTATTACAGACTACTAAAACTTGCATTGACTTCAACAAGGAACTCTAGAAAATCACTTGAATCATAAAATGATCTAAAGTGGTTTTATAACAATTGTTAAATCATTTTAAATGAGTTTATTTGAATTTTTAGTTATTCAATTGCAAGAAAATAAAAATTTGTTTTTCCAATGCATTATATTTAATATATATTTTCTATTTGTTTCAGGTAAGACACAGTCCAGTTGTGTATTAAATCAGTGAGTATTTTGCTGTCATCACAGTTTATAGCTTTTCAAAAACTGACGATTTACGTTTACACTTCATTTCAGTTGACACACATTGAATAAATTTTCATTAAATTAGTAATTTTCGGTGATTATCTTTCAAAAGTAATTTATTTTTACAATATAATGCGTGAATCAACTATAGTCACTTTTTTGTAAATTTTCGCTGAGTAAAAATTTGGTTTACGAGTTTCCAGACAATATAGGCCTTTTATAATAGAGCTTAAAATATTTACATCGTTGTTTCGTACAACTGCTAACGACCGACCGCTTTGGCTAACAATACAAAAGGAAGTATCCACTGTACAATCGACATTTTTTTCTTACATAAAATATTAGCGTATCTTTCATCGTGATAAAAACAACTGCACATTATTCACCAGTTTCTTTTATGCCGATCACTTCATTTATTCGAGCTACATAACTATCCTTTAATTCATTATAAAATGGTTTTCTGATTAACACATACGGACTGAATGTAGATTTCTTTTTTACCGGACATGCGAAATCTCTCTTGATATAAGTGAAATAATGGTATCTTCTTTCAAACTTTTTCTTTGTCATGAAACTGAACAAAAATCAAGCGAACAGTTTACACGAAGATAAGCTAAATTCACGTTCACTTGAATTAAACTGACATTGTCATTCAGTAGGCTTTTGTTCTCAATTTGAGGTGCAAATAATTAAAATTTTTAAAACCCAAAACTTTCCCCGTAATTTGCTGAGATAAAGGTATAGCTATCAGAGGAAGTGAACGTTTGCCATTGGATGAATTAGTTCCCAGCTCTGCGAAGAACTTTGCTAACCAGATATATATATATATATGTCAACAAATGCACGATAATTATGAAAATGATTCTTATGAAGCATTTTATATACTAAAAACTTTTCAATATCTCGAAATCCATTGTTGTTTAAATGATCTAATACAGGTAGATACCCTCATGATTCTACACTTAACTTTATCAATTAACTCTTAACAAAGTTTAAAATATGTTATACGAGTCATTATAATAATTAATATTTTCAATGATTGTTAGTGCAACCAATGTTAGTTTAAAAAATAATAATCAAAATCTTATGTAGCTTTAGTTAGTTCATAACAAGTTTTTCTTATACTGCAGACGTTGCTCTTTTACGGTCTTATCATTAATAAAACCAATAATTATTTACGTTGTAAAAAATTGTTGTTAGAAAGGTATAGCGCATATCGCAAAGCATATTTATAATTCTTATTATCCTCTCTTTATGAAAAGTTTTCAAAAACTTTTCCCCTTGGTAATAATTGGCTGACTGAAAAAGATGTTACCAGTTGATAACGACTGGAGTAAACGCCCGCATCATTCGAGCACCAAACATGTAAACAACTCTCGTTTGTTGACATTCCGATTACCGGAAACTGACAAACTTTATGTAATATTTATCGGAAGCCTTTTATGTTCTCAAGGTATTTGTTTGTTGTGAATCACATGAATATGTAGGTGGCCAAAGTTTGCGTTTCAATGATTCTTTAAATACTTGAGAATATCTTTACAAATGATAACCTCTCTTCTTCGTAGAGATTCGTATTGCGAAACATCTTCATCTTGTTCAATACGCGGTGAAATATCATTTTTGTTTCATCCTGTCGATGAGAATGGATGAATCCATTCGAACTTGTATCGCGCAAATTGAACAAGAATTTTGCGCAGAAAATAATAAACTATGGCGCGAAGACACATGGGGCCTAATCAATTGCGTTAACTTGGAAACTTTCTCTCTCCAATTGTTCATGTAACGATCGCCATAAATCAACATTTGGGAACATTAATTACTTTTGGTGGATATGAAACGGTGGAGGTGATTTCTCGCAATTTGCATAATAAGATTCTAGCGATCGTACTTTATTTTAAAAAGCACTTAGTATCAATCTATGTAAAAAAATATTTCTGATGCATTGAAGAGAATAAGATTTACTTTCATGAAGTAGTGGTGGTATAAATTATAGCTCAACTTACTCGTGGTGAGATGAAGCAAAGTCGTGGCAGCAGTAAGGTGAGGTGTAATGCACCGTAACATGATTAACTGTTTTAATTTTATATGAAGAAAGGTGGTAGTTTACAAGTTTTAAGATACACTATTTTAAAGTTGTTTTTCTCAGCTTGAAATGGAATTTATATTTTCACTTAACCAGTTAAAACATATGTTCATGTGGAAAGTTACGCAGGTGAATATCTATTTCGTTTTCCGTGCGATCGAAGTGGAAGATTAATTACGTTACGTCGAGATCACTCGTTACACATTAATCTAAATTCAAATTTTACTTCTGAAATAATATCGAGAGACTCACGAGAATGATGGAGTTTACATGAACAATTAACTCATCAGTAACTGGCAATATCTTTGAAGGATTTGCGGGTAAATCTGTGAGACGTTTTCAGCGTTATATATTAAAACCAGAGCTGTCATAGTAAAGTTATTTGTTATAACTTTTGAATAATATTACTTAGTCATATCAAACAAACCACGTCCTACTTCTGCCAAACTATTTTTCATCGACTTAATATTTTGATATTACATAATATAGTTGCAAACTCACTTAATTTTCTCCTAAAATAACGATTCGAAAACTACACGCTGGCTTTGATTTGATTCAAATTATATGCCCAACTTTGATTTAGAGTTAACAAAACATGAAAATCTAGTTCAATCACAGAAAATGCAAGAATTACCTCCCGAGCAAATATCGTTGAGGTACGCCAAGAAAAAACTAATTGAATACATATAGTTCTAATAAAATGCACAATAACTTGAGAGTATTTTCAGTTAAAAGTTTTCTGTGCTCGAAATATTCTTCGTGATTATATGTTTACGAAAGTTTCGTAAGGTTTAGAACAACAAGGTTTTTGAGTGGATTTGACTTACTATATCTTTGTTTGGATAAGAAAAGAACAACATTAAATATTCTAGAAAATATAGATAAACGCAAGTTTCTATTAATTATGTTTCTAAATGCATTAACCGAAAACATTTTATCTCAATTCATCTTGTTTTATGAAAAGTATCGGTTGAGGGATCTCGTTGATGTAATTCTAGAAATCGCTTTCAAAGAGAAAGATTTGATGTTCAAAGTATTTTCAAATTTATTCCGATTTAACTGAAATCGTCGAGTTTATCCTGTCGTGAAAATTGATGAAAATCAGTAGTTGTGAAATTGCGCTTTTTTGCTGACCTAAACCTAGTAATGTGGAATAATTACTGGACTATCAGGGTGCATTATTCAGAGTCAGTTGTGTGCATTGGTACTTATAATGTATTATAACTTGATCATGTATTTCTCTACATAGCTCCACCTTTCTGTCTGAGTTGAATTCTCATTCTAAATGCTAATGCGAACTAATGTGCGCGATAGGTTGTGCAACTTTCACGAGTTAGAGTGGTACATCAAAGTGTATTACTAATGTCATTGAGTTTGTTGCAACTTTATGACATGTGGCATAGCATTATCCAACAAACCAAAGTAGGAAACGGTGTTAAAGACGGCATAATAAACGGGATCGCATCAAGCTGAATCGCACGGCATAAACTACCACCATCCAAAACAGTCTATTAAAGTAAACAACAATCATTTCCTACGAAAAAGGAACAAAACGTTTATTTAGAATTGCTCTTACATTGTACGATCCAAATTAACGACTGGTTTTTACGATTTGGGATTTCTCTTGAAAATTAATGAAATGTTATATTTAATAGAGAAAATATAATCATCGATTCAATCAACTAGGTTAATTAACTTAGTGCTTTACTCAGAATCGCAATAAATATCAATAGTGGGGAACACTTTTTGAGAATACCTGATTTGGTAATCAGACAACTTGAGTCTTACTCAAGATACCAGACAGTTGAATAAATAATCGTTTCGTTAAACATAATTTGCATTTTAGCCACTTTCCAAAGTTAAGTATGACTTGCCGGCACTGTCATAGATTGAATGCATGGTAAATAAATCGCGCCCTATTGCACGCATCAATGAAACCGATTGGTTTGGCACCCTGCCAAGGATTTTCACATTGACGTTGATCTTCATGCATCCGGATTACGAGAAACTAAGAGGATGCCGTATATCGACATAGGTTCATGTCAGCAATAGTTCTTTTGTGGTCAAAGTAGCGTTGAAGTTCATTTTATGGTCTTCGCGATTCAACGCAATGTTAACAGACAAAAGGATTCGCCTGGATTACTTGAGTTATTTGTTTTCGATCTTTTACTCAGACTTTCGTACGAAACAAATTGCACCGACACACGTAAATTTTAATTGCGTTTTCGTGAATATATGTTTATAACCTGACTTACTTCTGGCTTGATTCATCGAACATACATATAACGTGAAAATAAAACACGATGTAAAATTCACATTGACCTCTTTGAAGCCAAATTCGTAAATGCATAGCAATTTAATATTTTAAAATAACATGTTAACGAAATGTTCTGATTGTGCATTGACGTAAAAAGAGTACACATTTCACATCTAATTTGTATTCTTTATGTCGTGAGTTAACTAAATTCTGCACTGGATAAAATCAGTTAATTACATGATTCGCCAACAGTTACTTTGGCAGTGATTGTAGAAAATAGCAGACTTTGAATAATTCATTTGTCAAAGTTCTTAGCAATGTTAGAAATCCACAAATTCATCTAAGTACCTCTTTGAACTCTGCACATAATATCTTACGGATCAATTCTGAATATTCGATTTGAAGTGGCTGTTATCGATGTAATAATCTTATTGGCAGAAGTTTGCTTGTGTCCATAATGTTCTGCTTAAACAACTTGTTAAACGCTTCTATAAGACTATTGAAACGAACAATGATTTAATACGGAATAAAGGTAGTGCAAGTGGAAATTTTTTGAATGGCGAACGGGCTTCTTAGATGGGAAAATCAATACGAACAATATCAGTAATCAGAGTAGTGCGATCAAGCGTGACACGAAGCGCATACCCGCTTTACTTCAGGAAATAGTCTGGTAATAAAATTTGGTCAAATGATTTCTAACGAAGTCCGTGGCGCTCAAGAATTTCGCATTCCGTCATGTTATTTTTCACCCACTGCTGCCGTCAAATGGATACAATTTATTTACTCTCGCGAAATGCCAAGAATCCTGAGCATCCGAAATAATCTGGCTTATGGAAATGTTCGATTAAATAAACTATCGGGAATCGTGCCACTTGAAAGACAGCAAGCAAGCCATCGCGCACGATTATTCCATTATTATTCTGAATCTACTTTAAAAAGTTGAAACCGAAATATACCTCGCTTGAAACAGTACATACCTCTGTTATGTTTCAGAGTTAGCTCTTTTTTACTCGTTAATCGCACAATGTTACTCGTTCAGAGGATCCAAAGAATATGCAGACATAATGAGAATTAACTGTATCTCGTTTGTTGAAACAACTTCGGTACGGAGCGTAAAAGAGTGAGTATAATATGAAACCATATCATCTACTTTCTACTATCCAATCAGTAGTTACATAGGTATAATGGATCGTAGCTTCCTTCCGGTCAATCGTTCGCATGGTACAATATAATTTGAATTCTCGCCTAGTTTACTTCCAGTAGAGTGAGATGAAATTCACCCTACCGCAATCCCGATTTTCGTGAAAATTGATGAAATGATTTGTTGAAATTCTTATAGGTATTCTACAGTAATTGCTCATAATTCAGCGGAAAATAAAAGAAGTTTGCGAAGCTTTTTTTTCTCAACAGTAGCGAAAGAAATTCAATCGATGGTTAATTAGTTATCATAATATTTGTTTCACGAGTATGCATTGTTCACTTTGTGCTCTACGTAATAAATTTATATATGTACTGTTCAATTCGCTCGACATTTCTTAATTTTGCACCTTCGAAATCCAATCAGCTCATTACTTTCTCTATTACGCTTATAAATTACTATACAATTCAATCAGTCACTTTAACTCAGCTGACAGATCATCTCTCAGTTGTCGTTAAACATTTTCATCTATATCAAAGTGATGTATTTGTGTCTCAACTCCGATCAACGCCAAATTCGCCAGCACTTCTGTTTCAAGCAAGGCTTTAATCAAGGAATTAACGTTTGATGGAATAATCATTCTTCTCCATTCGTGACTTCACAATGAAACTTTATGGAACAGAAATTTTCAAAATATTTCACTTTGTAATGTTTAATTACGTCTTGATACTTTCATCATGAGGATTTAGAATGTCAAAGAATAAAAAGTAACAAAAAATATTTTTTGACTATGTGTAAAATAATGCTGAAAGAGGGAAGAGTACAAAATAACAAAAACATATGAGTTGCACAAGAGTTTGAATAAGGATTTACGTGGTGTCACCAACTTTTTAATTTTTTTTTTTCGTTTTTGTGTTGCAAACGTTAAAAAGTTAGTAGTTTGATATAACTAGTACACACGATTCATAGGACAAAGCTTACATTGTAATCCATATTTTAAGTGCCGTACGAAGCACCGAGTTCCACTCAACACAATGTTGTTCCAATTATTTGTTTACATTTCAGAATTACAAATTGTTGAAAACTTCATTAAAAGTACGATAAGAAAATATTTTTTGGAATCTATAAATTGTGTAAAATGAAGTTATTTTCAAGTCAAATATTTGTTTTATCACAGCTGAAAGTTATGATACACAGTCGCCATATTGTCGAACATAATTGACTGACTTTTCGAAGAGATGAAATATATGTAAAGGTGTATGATAATTTTATTTAAACGAAATTCCAGTAATGAATAAAGAATTTGAGCTATAAAGTTAACAAAATGATGTTTTATTATTTATTAAGAGACGGTTGTAATTAAACGAATACTTCAATTACGATAAAATCTCATAAATGAAAAAAGTGAAATTTTTAAATCTAAAACGTGTATGACACGTAAAATGTATTATATTCCAAATACATAGAAACGGGTTGTTTGTGACAAAGAGTACCGGCATTTATTGTGTAATGCACAAACATAGTGATAAGAAAGTAAGTACATAAAATTCTCCGTGATCGACTTTAAAAATCGAATTTTCGTTGCTTTTGATGCGTAGGTCAAACCAATGAAACGAAGTTTTCTATTGAATGCAAGTTCATACAAAGCCCCGTTACAAAGTCTACACTGATATACCAATCCTAACTCAACATTGATCTCAAAACTCTTGAAACCAATTTAATTCACCTTCTTTGGCTTTGTATGGCTTATCCTTAATTCAATGGACGCAAATAAATATTGAGAATTTATAACATTTGCTGCTTACGATTCATTTAATTGAAACGGATTCTCCACATTTTACATTCGATACATGATTTCTAGGAAACCAAGCTCTTTATTAAATTGAATCGATCACTCTCATAAGTTCTTGTTTCATTACTAAAATGAGTTGTCACTGGAATTAGTTTTTTATGGAAGTAATAAAAATTGAAACTTATAATGACAAACTTTTTGTTTCGTGTAAAATCAATTTGAAATCAGAGATATTATACAAGCTGTGTTAAAATTCAAATGTCTGGAGTGTTACATAAGATTTAATACAAAGTTGCAAATCTAACAAAACGAGGTTTGTAAAAATTTACGCCTGCAATGACTTGGTGCTTTCTAGCCTCAAGATACTCGAGGCAAGTTTGCATGATTAAGCAGCAACGGAGTAATAATCTTTCGCGACTTCTCTTATATATCGTACTGCAAGAAAAGGTGGTTAAACATGGCAGCTCTACGCTCGTCAAGAGGTAAAAGAAACTTTTCCAATTTTGAACAGATAAAACAAAAAAGAATTACTTGTGATCTCATAAAACTAATCAATGTCACTTTGATCCTCATGTTGCTTAAAGTTTTTCCCTGCTTTGTTATATATATACATATATATATAACCAATAAATCAGTTTGTTCGCATTGTTTCTACTTTTTGTACGTTTAAATTATGATTTTTACATCATTGATACAGAATGCTGATTTTTCTTTTTAATTAATTCAAATTATTGCAAACATGAAAAAGTTTAATGTTAATTAATTTATAATTTCGTAGTAAGTAAAGAAATCCTTTGAATTAGAGCAGTTAATTATAAATGGCTCTTTAATTGTTCGTCAAATATGGAACAAAAATTCCATCATTAGGAAAAATATTTTTTATCTCAACATTAAGTTCATTTCATTTTCCCAGGAAATATACGGATTGCCTACACATTATTTAACCAACGTATACTCATCAAGGGATACTGTGTGTAAAATAAACGCACGTAAAAGTTGTAAATTCGTAATTTTTTAGTTTGTTAAGTAAATATATGGTAACGTCTTCGTTGTCAACACAATCTGATTAAACTTTTTGTATAAAACATTTTGTAAAATTCTTGACCATGTTAATAAATTTTGGTGCTTAATTTACATTTCGTACAAAATTCCTTGTTTTCTCCTTTTTAAGACACCCTTTATCTCAAAATAAGCTGAATTTTATGTTTTCTCCGGATTCCGTTGTTTGCTGGAATGCACTGGAGATGTTACACGTCGTTCATAAATTTAACATTTCTTTCTACTAAGTTTAATATTTTTCTGTGAACCTTTCGTGAATTTGCCGTATTTCTGTTTATTTCTTAGTGATAAATAAACCACTTTTTACGAAAGTTTTACGAGCAAAGCATTTACATTAACATACCAAATCTATGCATATCTTATGAAACTCTTAATTTCATAGTTATATATTTAATATCTGTCTTTACTATGAGAATTTACACCTAGATTAAATATGTAATAGCACCAAAATAAAAAATTATACTTACATTTTAATTCATACATTAAAAATACATTATCTTTTTTGATACCAAAACATCCAACAATATTTTTGTGGGGAATTAGTTTATTTTATAATTATTTAAATTGCTGGGATTCAGCTGAGAGTGAATAATGTTTATGTAATCATTCTAAATCCTTTGTTTGTTTTATCTAAATTATTTCTCTTGTAGTCTAGGTCATTGCGAAAAAAATATTGTATTGTAATATTAAAATTATATCAGTTGGAATCATTTCTTACATTAAATTGAAATTTTATTCTACGTATTCTTCTAAATCAGTTAAATAATGTTCTTATTTTACAAAAGTTAAAATGAATAATTCTATTGACAATTTATAATCTTGATTTTTCATTTAGGAGCTTACAGCCAAGCAACAAGTCTTATTGCTCTTTTGCGAATCCACCTAAGAGAAACGCTTTCTCGGTAGAACGCGCAAAATAAAAGGAATTCATTATAAGCGCTTCATTACAACTTATGCTTCATTAGTAAGCTGAAAATTTTATAATTAAATTCACTGTTATGAAAAATTCAATCAAGCGAATTCGAAACCGTTATTAGGATAATTCTTTTATTTTTTTCTCTTCCTAATTGATTGACAACGTGAATTTTTATTGATTTCTGATGCTTAAATTTGTAAAACTTGATTTCGTTTACTTATTCTCTTTGAGTAATATTTAAGAAATATATAACCAACAATGATAAAAATAGTTTCAATTTTGCGACAGTATTACGGAACGAAAATTAAGTAAAATCCACAAGAACAATGAATTATTAAAGATTTTTATTTAATGATTACTCTTTGCTCAAAAATAAGGAAAGGAAAAAAATTCAATATAAACTGTCAATTTACTGAAAATAATGATATATTTAATGAGTGAATAGTCTTTTAGCTACCAACATTACACTTACATTTTTAATGTAATAGATATCTACGAAGTTAATGATAATCAATGCCTTTTACTATCTTCGTATTATTTATAATTACTAACCTTTTACTTATTTTTTCGTGAAGAAAAAAGTAATGCTTTAAAAAGATTATCCACCACTAAGAAAAATTATTGAAAATATATTGAAAAAGCAGAAAATCTTAATTTAAAGAAGTGGTTTATTAGGTCACGCAGTTAATTACAAATGAGCTATAATTGGATTCAAGAAATAGTTCAAATAATCAAATGCGAATAGTTTGTGGTGTGAAGAATAATATTATCTTGAAAATTGAAATATTAATATTAGAGCGTTGATTTTGAACTAATAGAATATCAATTCTAAAACTATTTAAAAATACTTTTTCAGGTCGTATATAAAAAACGTGATTCAAAGTTTGGAATTGTGTAATTTTTCAGAGAGTATAAATTGAACCCGATGGTCAGTGAAACCATTAGTAAAAAATGTTTTCGTAGTACAAAGTATAAAATGTACTTTTAATCACAATTTCATAACAAAATTTACTTTGTTCTATCAATAGGAGCAAATTTTTACATGCAGAAAGTTGACTGCTAGAATATCGTTTACCGTGAACAATTTTACTACGATTGTTACCGTACACACCGGTAAAAATAATAATAAAAAAAATAAACGAAGAATCATTATAGCTAAATTGGAACAATTTTTTCAATGTGACATTGCGTATAAATAAAGAATGTATTGAAACAATACATTGAGTCTTAGTAAGTTGAAATATATATAGGTCAAGAGTTTCAGTAGATGTCAGTATCTCTGCAGATTAAATTGACGTGACTAAGTGAACTTCGAGAGTATCAAACGTAGTTTACAATTGCATGGTAGACGACGCATTCTATTCGAAAAACTTCGTAACTTGAGTTGATTTTATGACATTCAGCGAAAGTATTAACAAATCCAAAGAATAAATCGCTCGAATCGATACATCAAATATCAAACAATTCTTATACTGCGCACGGAATAAAATGTTCTGAATAAAGGAAAAACTGTTTGTACTATTTATCGAATTCCAAATGTATAAAGGAGATTGTGCGAGAATCGAATTTAATTACCTAGCAAACTTATGGGAAAACGATTAACAAATAAAAGGGTGGGTCGATTAGCGAAGTTTCTTCGCACCATCGTTAGGATTTAGAATCTAGGAGGGATAACGCGCGCTCTAAACGTGCTTAGTCGTTCATAGTAAACGTTCATGCGAGATTCTATCGCAAGCTCCGACGGATTTCAGCTTAATTGGACACAGCCTGTTGTGTTTCCCAGCGAACCAGCCAGCTCGATCAAACGCCACTATTTCTTACCAACAATCTGCTGCGTATTATGATCGATGGCAGCCGGTGATTTCATGAATTAGGTAACAGATTGTTCAACAATGATCGAGTATTCAAGTCCGAAGCAAATGATGCGTAATTCTGTCAATAATCGAACTTCAATCTCCCATCTAGGAAACCAAGTTCTTCAATCGATTCGTCATGCTCAGAATCGTAATGGCAAAAGAAATCTTGGTGAAAAATATTTTTCTGATTAATTGCTTTCCAAGTGTCACTAGTACACCTGTGGTCTTTCGAATTATGACAATTTCGTGCAGATGGAATTATAACTCCAAGGATTGTGAGATTAAATAACACTTCTTTATATATTGAACACAATTCTGTAAAACGTTATTATGAACCAGATATTTTTATAGATGAAATAATAAAAATCGGTTACACAAGCAATAATATTTGCAGACAAATGTATTATTTGTCTGCGAAGCATTTTTTAATGGTGATTTTATCTTCACTATTTTTTTATGCATTTATTCGAATGAGGTTCATTTTTATACTGCGCTAAAGTTCTGATAATCTATACTGTTTTTTCGAAATTAACATTCATCATAAATCTCATATTGTTTTAAAAAATCAGTAGCTGGTGAAAACATGCTAATGTAATAATTTAATAGAAAAAATTCGACCAGAAGCATTTTCATTTAAATAGTCTGTTACATTATAAAACTTTTTATTTTTTCGTCTTCATTCAAAACTAATGAAAACGTATTTTAACATAATTCACAAATTTTCTAGAAAACTGCATTACACTTGTATTGTGAGGAAAAAATGAAACAGCATGAATTTATGTATGGTTAAGCATAATCCATCATAATAACAAACTATCTAAGAAGTATGTCGACCTGGCTAATTTTTGTTGAATACATATTAATATAATGGCGTCATGATGTATTGAAAATTACTCGCGTAAATTATTCCCCAATGAAAGTGTGTTAATGAGACTGCATTTTGAGTTTCGTATAATTTTTTAAGATAAACCTGCCACAACATTCTGTAACCCTTCATTCGAGAATAGATTATGCTTCTAGTTTTGTTATATAGTGCCTTATTTTCACTTTAATTTTCTTAGATTAGGAGATGACGGTGTGACCTTCAATCAAGCCTATCATAGATCAACGTCAGTGTCTTTATTTTAGGCGACAAATCTTTTTATACACCTTTTGCAAGAGAAATGCGCCATAAAACAAGTCTAAATCATTGACTGACTTTTAAGTTGATAAAAAATAAGCTCATATATAAGTTATTTTTCAGTAAAAATATAAAGAGTACTATCTAATTTGAAATTTATGAAAATATAATAATAAAATATTTCTAAAGTTTTATTTGACATAGTTTTTGAAAGAGATAACAAGTCTAAAATAAAAACAATAGTTTTGGCTAAGTTGATAATTGATTTATCACTTTTTAAAATGCAATAAAATAACAGTAATAATTAACACAAAGTTAGCATTTAAATGAAAAAAAGTTTCATCATAACTTAAGTACGAATAACGTCGACAAAAATTATATTCTCCTACATTAAAAATAAATCATAGTTGAAAACTACCGCATTTAAAAAATAAAATATTAGTTTCTAGATTGAGAACAATTTTTCCAACAAACCATTACTTTCTTATTTAACGAACGAAAAATGTGTTCGATTTAGCACAACTGAATATTTTTATTAATTTATTATCACATATTTGTAAATAATTGTAAAAATTAATTTTATTAATTTGTTTCGCGTAATTAATATTGAAATTCTTCACTGTAAACCATCGATTAATGAAAATTATTCAAGAATAAAAATTACAATTTTGTTTTGCGCATAAAATAACAGATTAATTGAAATTCATAAAAAATACCTACTTAAGAAAACTAGAATCAATCTGATATTATAAAATACACAGTGAATTTAACATTTCGTCTTTTTTTATAGAAATATTTCAAAAATTCAGCTAACATATTATTTTTTTTTGTAAGAATTATAGTTTTCATAAGTGAATTTTTCTGATTAAAATTTTGTTTTTATAAATTTTTTATATTTGTTCTGAATTCACTAAAATTGAACACCCATTCATTCCTTTGCAAATCATAAACAATAAGTCAAAGTTAAATAAAATGGAAAATATAAATACATTATTCAGATTGTATATTGTCTTCTATCTTTACATTCATAATTGTTTGGCACTCTCTGTTCTTTCTGAATAGCATTTATAATACTATAAAATACGTAATTTTATATTCACAGCTAATATTTAATCATATGAAAATATTCATGCTCAGTTGATTTAAAATTTTCAGCAATTTAGTTTGCAACAGCATTTGTACGAGATTAGTTTATATTGAACCAATCAGCTGTTTTAAGCAAATAATTTCAAATAAAGTTTTTCATTAATTTGATTTGCTTGTATTTAGTGATCTGTTATTAAATGCGTGATAAATCTTGACAACGTTTTTTTGTGTGTGTATGTGTGTAAAATTTTACCTATGCTGAAACAACTATACTTTTCAAAAGGTGAAATATAAATATTAAAATTCTCATTATTTCTGCTTTCTATAAGCGAGTCACAAAAAGTCTTCATGTCGGGAGGTATAATTTAAAGTTTCGCAACTAGTCAGCTTAATTATGAATGTAGTCACTTTCATTAGATATTTGCTATGGTAGAAGACTCAGTGTCACGTTAGAATTTAATAAGGGGTTCTGAACTTCTGAACAAATGGCACTAGATCTAAAATCATTGAGCATAAAATAAAAAAAATCTAATTACTAAACTCTCAAACATTCTCACATTTCCATATTTGTTGATGCAGATATCGAAGTCTTTAATTTTACTGTACGATTATTGTCTTGTAATTATGCACTGAAAAACTCTTCTTAATGAGATATAAACATAAAATTATGAAATGTTTTTTTATTTGTCCATAAAACGTTAAATTCTAAATCTCTAAGAAAATGTTGTGGTTTTTAGTCAATCCAGTTAAATATAAGAATTCTCTTGAATGAAACTTTCGGACTTCCAGGGAATTTATTTATTTGTGAAATAAAATTGTTGAAAAAATTGTTGTCTCAAACTTCACTTTCAGTATAATATTTTATTAATAACATTATGATAAAATTTCTTTTATGGAAAAAACTTAGCTGGTTTGGATGGATTACCACAGAATCAGGTTTATAGCATTTAAAAAAAAAAAACTAGAATAAAAGTCTCACACATAAAAAATGCATAAATGGAGCACACAAGATGATGTTTTATGATAATCACTTAACGGCAATTAGGGAATCTGTTTATTGTGCAAATAATGTAAAGTAAGAAGCAAAACATAATGATATAAAAGAAAGTTAATAACAAAGCTCCCATCTTATATCATAATGATCGTACAAAAATAAAATAAGTAAATTTTATCTTTCCAACATTTCATGTTTATTATACCCAAATGATGAAGTTTATGTATTTTAGGAAAGCATATATTTATATTAGCATAGACAATTAAACTTAATTTTATAATATAATATCAGCTTTGTGAATTTATTTTTGAGCTGTGTATATCATTATTTTTCTTGTTTATATTGTTTCCACTATAGATCGAACTACTTATGTAAATTTTTGTGCCAATTTAAAGATATAAATGGTGTTTTATAACCAAACATTTGATGTGCTAATAAAATAAAGAGATTCTAATGATACTTACGGCCTTCAAACATATTACGAATATCCGTTTTATCGGAGAAAAAACACTCTGTTTAGACATTGACTTGAAAGCATCTACGCTTATGGGGCACTGAAGTCTCCGTGCTCGATTCTCTCATTTTTAAGACGACTATATTGTACTTCTCTTGGGTAAGAGTTGCCCTATAAACGTAAAGTTGTTTCCCTGTTGCATTGTCCTTCAGCTCCCCTCCGATTTCACGCAGCGGTTGTTCGTGAAAGAGCGACGATTTGAACAACTTGTCCTGTGTACTTTTTCGTATTAACATAATGAAAAAAGTTTTTGCATTTTTTTAGCAAAATGGCGCGGTTATAATTCATCACAACAAAGGACACTAGGAATTTCTTCATATATATGTACATATATAAAATGTAAGTAGACCAAGATCAAATGGTCTTTCACAGTTGTACTTATTGTGCGAAGTTCTTACGCTTAAAAAATTGCAGTTTCAGTACAAATATTCAACTTAAAATGAACAAGACAGTTTGTTGAGATATGAAATAGGTTCAATTTAGTAATAATACTTCTTGCTCTAGGAAGCTTGCGCTTGAAATTAAGAGAGTGTTTTTATACTTACTGACCGCGAGCAAAATAACCTTTTACATCCTATTACAAAAAAAATTCTCGTACCTTGCTATTGGAAAGTATTGTTTTCTATACAAAGAAAGATTAGATCACTTTATTGCCTGAGGGCTGAAGAATAGTTTTGTTTTTTTAAATAAATTAATAATTTCATCTAATATAATTCAAAAGACATAATATTCATGAATAATTATTTTTTATATTAACGTTCCAATGAAATTTACTTTTTATAAGTAAAATTGTGTATGAAAATATAAGTAAGGCGAATCTTCATTGAATAAACATCCGGGACACATTTGATTTCCAACAAGCAATCGTGATTAAATCTTGATCTAGCTTGGCTTGAAATACAACGAGCTTCAGAATATGTGGGGCATATGACGAATAATGAAATCTAGCTCAAGCTGATCCAGCAAGGCTATGGTCACATCACAGTGCTGCGTGCTTAACAGGCGTAGTGCGTTCTGCAGGGCGGAAGTTCAATACTAGGCGGACAATTAATTAGGGTGGCCCGGAAATTGAAGACGAAGCATCTCTACGCCCTCACCTCTGGCAAGGCCATTAGTGTTTCCGTAACGGACGTCACAAAGATCGAAGGAAAATTGCATCGCGGTCAATTGCAATCCTGTCAATAACAAAGCTGACGATCGAAAAGTGGGAAACTCGGTGATCTCGGACCAAAACATACATGCATACATACTATACATGCGGATTTCACTCCCAACACAAATAGCAGAAAGGCAAAGAATCACTTTGTTGCAAAACGCAGCTCTGAAATTATCAAATGCTGTCGACTCTAATGGCTCATTCAAATCCAGTTCAACGAGCGCGAACTTTGAACTCGATGATGGTGTCATTGAATGATTCTTTGTGTAGAAGAATAGTGTAACTGAAATATAACGCGGTATCCTTTGAGATCCTCTCAGATAAAAATGATTGTTAAAGGCTGCAGATAATGTGGGTCGCTTTAGTGTCAAATAATTATCAAAGTATGTGGGTCATTTTGTGGTACAGAGGGGTTGCTGACTGTCACTCAAACTGACAAGAATTCTGGATGCACAAATATCCATCTTGGAAATTGGAATAACTTGTGAATTAAGGATAATATTGTTTATCTAACTTCAGGATCTAGGGTAAAGACTAACGCGTTTGAATCGCTAACATTTTGAGGATACTATATTTACATAGATGGGGTTTACAGAGGAAATGTGTAAGTCATTTTAAAGTCAGATCATTGTCAAGGTATCTGGGTCACATTAATGCGAAATCACTTTTAAATGAAACTCATTTTACAAAAGTGGATTGTCAATCAATCTTGGGTAAAAAGTAGATGCAAATTACGACCATGGAACCAAATTTTATCTAATAGAGACTTAGGTCGCGGCTTTTCAGATTACCTTATTTGAAAATGATTCTCAATTTGAATAATCTTCTCTCATTCGAGTGGATTTCGCACGAACAAATCGAGTAATTTGGAAAGTCATTTGTTTGTTTTCGATAGTGATAGAGAATTTTACATCTGGATGCAATTTTCACTACATGACATATAAAGCCGGCGAAAAGCATAGATGGGAACTATTTTTAAGTACTATTTTGATCAATCATCAAAGATTTTAACCCATATTTGAAGTTCATATATGACCGAATGATGTATATATCTAGCAGAAAATGAGTTTTTTTAGAAAAATCATGATACATTTCAATTATTTTCATCAATCAAAAAAAAAGGATGATCCGCCCAATCATTATTTTACAGTATACATACACACGCTTTTATGCAACATATGCAATTAAATATAAAATTTAAAGAAATATTCCCCTGAAAGTTGAAAATTAAATTGAAGGGTGAGTCAGATTTATATCCTAGGGACATATATGCGTTTCGTGGGAAAGCAATTAATAAAGAATTTCAAACAACGATATTTCCTAAGAGATTTTGTATTATCAACGCATATGTGAAAATCTGAATTTACATATTGCAGTTAAACATATTTAGGTTGAGTGAATTGACTTTTTTAGCAAACTTTGAACTTTTTGTAATAATTTTTATTGTAAAAATAATTTTGTAATATACTTATAATCACTGTTCCAACTTCTTTCTTAATGTAAATAATAAAAAGAATAAGTTCTAGAGAAAATTTGTCAAGACTTAACTTGAGAAACGTTGCAACACGACTGAAATGTTTGGAAGAAGACATTTCTCGATAATAATCAGTTACTAGGAATTGAATTCGTTACAGACGACTTTCGAAAAAGAACACTGACGTTCATCGAAAAGTTCAACAATCTGTTTTAGCTTAAGTCGAAACGTCGAGAAGTTCTGGAGAACCACACCTGTTCGTTCTCGACTGTTAGAAAGTAGACGAAAAATATAGAATTGAAGCACAGATCGTACAGCACCTGGTGTTTGTTAGACGCGAAGCCTAGTTCGACTGCAATAATCGCTGCTCTACAAATTCAACAATTACAAAATCTCAAAGGAATTGTCTTCGTAGCAATATTTATAGCAATGGAACTAATACTTAACTAGAATAAAAGAAACTCTTCACTTTGTGCACGATAAATATAAAATCGTTATATAAACTTTAATTTGAAAAACTTACAGAAACAATAATGTGCTGTAATATTTTTTCTTCGATATATTTCATGATTCGGGTTGTCATTTTTCAATGAGAGACCGTTTAAAAATATGGGGAATTGTTGAAATATTCTCTCCCGTTATACACAAAAATGAAAACTATTTGATCGTCAAAATAATTCCAATTAGAAAAATTGAAACAGTGATATTTTGCCAGTACATTGGTTTCCAATCATAAAAGAATTCCAAGATTGATTTTTCAGTATAGAAACAAAAATTTCGAGCTGTGTAGAAAATATGATACACAAATTCTCACATTTCAATTTTCTATAATTTTAATTAATGTTATCATTAAAATGGGAACATTATTTAAGTTTTATCTAATTACATTGTAAAATGATTTATTATAAAAAATGTCATTCTATGCATATTAATTTTCAATCGATTCGAAGGTACGTAATTTCAGATCATATTCAGGCGATAAATTATCTCCGAATTTTTTGCCGTTTGCTTTTATTCGTTGGTTTTCTGAAAAAAATGCAATAATCGTAAATAATTTGATGACGCAGATTAATCCACAAAAAAGCAATTTATTTATAAAAATATGACGCCATTTTTCAATACTTTACCACAGTTAATTTTCACAGAACTCATAAAGCAGCCTCCGAGTTTATATGGAGTCTTTATAATTTCATCTCTTCGGAAGATTGCGACTTTCGAACGCTTGCAAAGTTGCTTGTTACTGAACCCGTTGTTTGGTTATCAAGTTCTATATCTTCGGCTGGAGCGTTCGATGGTCTTAGCGTAAGTGGAGAATCCATTATCAGCCTTACATTTACAGCTCTTTTCCACCACCGATACCAAGGTGATATCTGATCCTGAAAAATAATGCAAACCTTTCAGTAGAGCCTCTGCTGTTTTTCAATGGTTTTTAAAACAATCGAATCGAGTTTATTTGTCTCTCATGAATAAAATTGACTTCATCAGCCAGAAAAAATTGCATCAGCCATTTCGTTTGAAATCTTTTGTGCTTTAATCGATTGTAATCAAAAAGGATGCATTGATAATAGTTAATAGCCAAGTTGACACATACACACAAGTTATTAACAACTTGTTTTAAGCTTTCAAAAAACCAGCGCAAAATCGACGATTAGCATTGCTAACTCTGAATGCGGTCATAAGTCGTTTTAAAAGCTACTGTACTTAAAGCGAGTTGTATTTTTAACCTAAAGTCCGGTTTTGAACTTAAAAAGCTTGATGAAACGAGAAAATTGTATTCTAAGAAATCCGTGATCCAAGTGTTCTTAAAATATAGCCGTAATGAAATTCTGTTCTACCGGCTGGTTGTATGTACATTTATAGATTATTTGGGATTAATAATTTAATCAACAACGTCGAGCACATAGGATCAAACGACCGAGATACTGGTTTTATTATAATGTTATATAGGAAATATATTGAAAGGGCGTGACCTAATAATTTTGAACCATTACAAATACATATAAAGGTCAATAAAATGACTGAATATTGAACAACTTTTTTGCTCGCTGAATAGTCCCATTTGAAGCTTATGTAAGAACTGGAATTGCTTTTATGGAACGATTTTTCAAAAATTAAAATGATGATAAAGTATGCTAAAATAAAAGCAGCAGCTCGGTTCGCTATGATGGACGATTTATATTCCAACCTTCAGTGAATTCAATTGCAAATGAACTTATCTTTTATATCTAACAAAAACATCAAATTATTTTTGTAAACTTTTTCCATTTTCCTAATTACTTATTTTGTTTTGTTGTTACGGCGCAAGTCATATAAATTAATTAAAACTATCATCATTAATCCCAACAACGACCGTACTTTTGCATGAATTCATCCACCCTTTATCCCCTAATGCCCTCATATCAAAATAATAATTTTATCTAGTGAGATCCACTCGGATTAAATCCCGTAAAAAGGACAAAAATCTTTTAATGAATCGTATTCAGAGCCCAACGAACTCGAGCGTGTACCACTGTCGTAATAAACAGAACACTCAACGAAACGGCATCCAATAGCCAATTTCCCGTCCAACAAAGTGATTACGGCTAATCCGGCGAGCACACGAATACACAACGTGAATTAATAATGCTCGATATTTCAGGTATCCGTTTTCCGCTTCTAATTACAACTTTTCGTCTATTGATTATGCTTTCACACAAAAAGACAAAGTAAATAAAGAAGTGCCGTCCGTGCACTTGACGCTCGCAAACTCAACTCTAGCTAATACGCAAGATGACAGTAACTTTGGTGACGTCGATTGGTCGCCTCGTTGGAAGAACATCGCAACTTCTCGACGAGAACTTGTCATGACTCTATTAAGTGACCCAGTGTTCGTCTCTCTGCGTTCTTTTCCGGCTCGCCGCAATTGTCTTCGGCTATTTCACCGATCCCGCTGCCACCTCCCCTATTTTCGTCCGAGTTTCCAGTCTCTCGTGTTTGTTACCTCGGTCGTCTCTTTTTTGTTATTCCTTCTCGTTCCTTTCTAAATGGTTACGCCGTATGTTTGTTCCGGTTTACGAGTCTTATCGTGCCAAATCCAAAAATTGCTCGAGATTTCACTTTTTTCTTCTCCTTTTTGTGCTGCAACAAAGACACACATCCTTAACTGTCTTGCTCCACTTTTTTGGTCATAGTCTTTGTTCGGCATTGTGGTTTAAGTGACGATTTATTGATCCTTGCAGGTTACAAGTTTAGATGCACTTTGAGCTTTCATTGTCAATGATCCGTCAACATTTCGCGATGTCGTCATATAGAGGGAATGCGGTAATTGATTAGGGAATTGTTCGTCTCTGCCGACGCTGCTTCAGCTGCTTTTCTGCACTCGTTCATTCCTTTTCCCCTGTAATCCATTATTCATGAGCACCGTAGAGCAGTAACACGAGACTTATTAATCATTAATGCATAAACCGTGCTGGTATTTATTAATCATCTAGTGTTATACTCTGTGATTGAATGTGTTTGGCATTTGACTCGCTTAGGTGAGTCGAGTTAGTAATCATTGGCTAGATTGTTTTATGTGAGAATAATATAAATCACATTAACATTATACAGAAAGCGATAAATATTTATTGAAATTAGCTTTATATTTGATTAATTATTTCGAAGTTTAAATATGCAGTTGAAATGTTGTCGCGCAAACTTACCCGAATGTTAATGCATGCGCATTCATTTTATTAGAATAAAAGTCAGAGGATTCATTTCAAAAATGTAGTCGTTAAAATGATTTGCGTTATTATACTTGAAGAAAATGTGTAATACCATTAATCGAAAACTATACAAACCGGACTTGTTTGAATGAAACCATAAATATATATGGCTGCAGAGTTCTCTATATATATTCAACTAGGTGTTCTCGCATATGAAATAGGTCGTGCTCGAGTTACGATTCTACTGACCTTACAAAGTATTTCCCTGGAGAAACTAATTTAGTTATACAAAAACTATCCATGCGCGCATACGTTTTAAAAAATATTTGATCTAGAACCTTTTCAATGCATTATAAACTCACTTTGTATAATAAAGCTTCATCATGAACGCTTATATTTCTTGATACATATATTAAAAATGATGATGATGATCATGATAATAATGATGATGATGATGATGATGATGATGATGGTACTATGAGTTGGATTGTATTTTAAATTTAAAAACTATAGTTCTAAAAACATAAGATAAACATTTTATCTCTTAGTTTTAATGACAGCAAAGAAAAATAGTTGTAGTATTACTTGCAAATTTGCATTACAGTGTATTGCATATGCATGCGCGTATGTTTGAATCAATCAGCTTTGCATATTATATATCGTGATTGCAAGTTTATGCATCATGCCAGTGAGTGTAAATTGAGATAGTTACATAATTAATTGTTATATTTTTGATTCTCAATGAATTTAACAAATTATTATTTTCATAAATACTTTAGGTAATAAGCTTATCAAATTTTTTCCATATTTCTCGTCTTTATATTTTTTTAATTACATCGCTATTGAAAATATTTTGCTTTTCTACTGGTGTATAAGATATAATTATGATAATCATTATTTAAAACAAAACATATTTTTATGTTTTAAATTCATTATGTGAATTTATGTATATACTAAAGTAAAACTAAATAAAATATTTATTTTATTTCTAAAAGAAAAAATGCAACATTTTTTATTTGAATAATAGCATTTGAGTTATTAACTGATTATGATAAATGGTTTTATTGAATGAAAATAAATTTTATACATTCTTTATTCTCATAATTACGGTTACTTACTTTGATAATAAGATAAGCCATTGATAGATATCCATTTATAACAATTAATATAAAAAAATAAATCACACTACGAGGGACGAATGAAGGAAACCCAACCATTGATCCTTCAGCGACAAAAATATTCATACCTGTAACAATAGTCACTGTAAATAAATTGAATAAGGAATTCGTATTGTGAATTAAAACCCACTGAAATTATGAAATAATCACCCTACAATTGATGATTTTAATTAATAAAATATTTTAACAACTTTTTGTTGGAATGTTTTAATAGAATATTTTTTGCGAATCCTGTGTAAGTCGTGTATGTGTTACGATATAACAAAAATGGGAGCTGAAGATTAATAGAAATTGCAACAGTATTTTATTACGTATTTTTGGTTAGAAAATAATTTTTGTATTGTACTCAAACATATCAAGCCAGACAAATGCTATATATTGAAAAATCATATTATCGAAAATAAAATCTCTATCGCTTTTTTTATATAAAGAATGAAGAATGAGTATAAGTAAATCAATGGAAAGTTATTATCATTGGAAAGTTTTACTTTTTAACGTTTCTAAAACTTTTGTTAAAAAATTTATTGAATTAAATGTTTCCAAAAAATTAAGCTTCCATTCACTATTTTTGATTTATGATTGTCAGTAACTAGTATGCTAATATGGACTATCCTTTATATGAGTATACTAATTTTTGAATATTGCTAAAAAACTTGTACTTTAAGAAATAGCTGAGAATAATACTTCATAGCAATGAATCCATTATAAATCCAATTTCATACAGAGAAAAGTTTCGTAAATAATTTTGTCGAAAATCTTATCAAAAAATACATTGCTACATGATAGGCGTTGTTATCGCAAAATAAATAAACGAAGTCAATCATTTTAGTTACATTTTCATGGTATACTGTGCATCAAAAGAGAGAAATATAAGATTAACGACAAATGCAGTTTCGGAGCCCTGGAATTTATTTATCGATGATAGTAAATTTTTCTTCTATATGATGCACACGATATTTTATGACATCAAGTCCGAAAAAACGCTTTTACTCCAAAAGAAAAAGAGACAAATGATACTTGAGTCTTCAGAGAGTAAAATAATACATGTCAAGTAGAATTGAGTTTTAGTCTTAGAATGATAAGTTCATTTCAATAAAAAAAGATTTTATCCTTCATTCTCATTTAAAATGAATCGAAATAGTATTCTTTGAACATGCAGGACATATGACATCATATCTAGCCTAGAGAAGGAAAATATCTTAATCTTATTGCCAAATTCTTAAAACGTTATGAAAATCTGCTGCAATGAGATAAAACATGAATTTTCTCCCTTTTCTGTGATAAAAACGATATGTTATGTTATAAGGGCAGTGATGTCAGATTTTTATGTCTACTTCTCCTCAAGGGACAATCCCTATCTATAGAAATAGTTGAAATAAAAAGTAAGGGATTTTCCCTCAAAGAGACAGAGTGATGCACAATTTCACACCACTATATAAGTACTCAAGAAAAATCATTTTTTAAGAACTGCAGGGTAAAAATAATAGTAATGATAAACTCCTTAAGACAAAACTGTACTTATTTTATCATTGTTATAGACGAGCTTGGAAGTTTTTACTAGAAGTGAGAAATTTTTTCCCAAGGGCTCAGCCCATAAGGATAGAAAGACGCCGTAGGGAATAAAAGCTTCGATCTCTTCACAAACATAGTGACAGAAAATATCGTATAAATCATGAACAAGCGTTTTATTATCGCATCTTGATATGTAAAATACTATTATATTTCTAATGTTCCAATTTAGAAATAGAAAAAATAATTCTGACAAAACTGGTGATAAAAATGAATATATAATTTTGATATGTCTACATCATTAAACAAAATGTTTCATGAAAATCATCGAAAAATAAAAAAAATTGTATCATAAAATGAAAAAAAGCGTTATTTTAAGTAAAGCGGATTACAGAAATAGTAAATCTATAATATATATATATAATTATCGAGATTATTCTGAATGGTTATAATTAATAAACTGTACAGGTAAAAATGTTGCAGTTTAAATGGTGAAACTGTGTCACTGAGGTATTGCTACGGTTTAAATTATAAATCAAATCTATTTGTAATGGATTGATACGAATAATTTAATTAAGTGAAAACTACAATACGTGAAACCAATAATGATAGTGAATTAATTAATTATTCTATTGTTACAATCATTAAAACTAGGAAACTTAAAATTTAGCAACATTCATTGAGCCAAAAATTACCGAATCCCCTCTCCCCTATAACTTTTCTAGACGGAAAGTTAACCTCAGTAATGGGATAAGTATACCAGAAAAGTATACTACAAAATTTATTTCTTTTAGCATTCTTAATGTTCAATGTTCCGCACGTGTTCAAAAGAGGCAGCAAAGTTTTGCAACGAACCTTGCTCAATGAGTTAAATTTAATTATTTCGAAATAAATTACAAATCTTAATGAAAATTTAACAAAAAGAAATGTATGACCTAATTTTGTTACAGAAAATTTTCACAGAATACTATGCATTATCAGGAAGTCGTTATTCTCTTGATTATACCATGATTGAGCTATTATTGCATAGTATATTCGGAAAATAATTTCTTATGAATGATCAATGTCAAGCCAGTACTGGCTCATCATCAGTTAATTTATAGTTCTACTAGTTTAATGACCATTTAACAACAACATTTAATAACGTACATTGGCTTGTTTCTAATGTCAAATAATCTAATATTGTTTTATTGTTGCAGTATAATAGCGGAAAATATTCCTATAAATTATATGTGAATAATTATTAATATCATTTTATTAATATTCATGATTATTAAATAATTTAAACTATGTAAGTATAATAAAATTTTAATGATTAATGAATGTAACAATATATAACAATTTTAAAAACAATATCATATTTTTTTGGCTATCGGCAAATAATGCATCATGTATGAGAAGTTTCATTAATCATTGTCGAAACATACTTTTAATAGTATTTGATAAAACATGCGTAATACGTTATATGTATGCATAAATGTAAATGATGTCAATATCATTATTACATATTTATATTTCAGCTTTAGTGTTTTTATTTCTATACGATTTCAATCAAGTTGATACATATTCTTTGATGAATAAATATAGTACATTGATAATAATACATCATATTGATAAAATTGAAATATTTATTAATTTCATATAAATGTTACATTTTGTTGA
>JABFQD010000250.1:0-30953 GCA_022817045.1 Psix sp. ZL-2020
CTGAATATTAGGTCATCAATTATAAAATGTAGACAATATTTAGAATTGCTTTTATATGTGTATATTTAGAAGAATCAATTGAAATTTTCCTTAAAAATATGTTTCATTTATTTAAAATTAATTTTATTGTTTGTAAAAGTTATCAGAAAAATTTATTTGCTATTTATAATGATATATTTATGATAATTTATTTATTCATTTATTTCTTCATATTATACCCTTTATAACCAGTAGATAAATTTAAGTGCATATATTGTTCTTCAAATTTATATTTCAGTCAGTGATATTATCTCTTAACAGCTTTTAAAATAAAGACGCAGATTTTCTCGAGACCAAATGAGGTTTTATCATCCCACGGGAAAATAAATGATGGATTGTTCTCAGGGATTATTCCAAGTATCGGTCCACGCCAATAGAAATTTCGCGCCAGTTATGGTCAAGAATTTTTCTCGGCTTCGTACCAGCAATGACCCAGATATTTAACTTGGCTGATTTGAACTATAAATTTACATGTAATGAGACAAACAAAAAAATCACCTTTCTCTTTTTTTACTAAATATTTTCACCTGAAAATAAATATTCTAATAAAACATAAAACGATATCTAAATATAACCATTGTGATAGGTAAAGGAAATAAATCGATCAACAATAATCAAGAAAAATTATTCATTTCTATACTGTACACATATACATATAACAAAATTTAGCTACAGGAATTCACAAAAATTTGTACTTCGCTTTGATTTGACCAATGAGCGTCCAACATCCATAGCAAAATAAAAAAGTTCATAAAAATGCTCCGCTAAAATTCTAGATCATATTTACAGTTAAAATGAGAGCCAAAAAATATATTGCTGGGGCAGAAAACGAAACTATCACTGCGACACAGTTTGTGCGTCTAATGAAAATGTACACTGAGGGTGGCGCTACTTTCGTCTCTTATTTACAGTCGTTTGGCCTCTGCTCGTTACGATGACAAAATCGAGAAGGCATATTAATTGGAAGTAGAGGGCGTCTTCGGCGACTGAAACGGGTTCCATTTTAGACACTCCGGATCGATTTCTTTGTAAACGGGACCTCGTCGTTTGACCCTTTCTTTGTAATCATCAATCACGTCCTGTAAATTAAAATAAATAATTGTTTACTCAAAGAACTAAATTGGAAGAAATATTAATTTACCAATAAACTATCAATTATTCCAAAACCCACGTAACTTCTATATCTTTTATCTTGGTCTTCTTCACACAAATATCATTAATTAGAAAGAGAACGAAACATGAAAGTTAAGTAGGTCCTGCATAATGCAAATTAATAGCAAAGTAATTATGACAGATGGCGCTGCATGTTTTTTGTCATTTTTCGAGAGTGATCGCCTATGAATTAATATGCTAATGACGAATTAGCGAGTTTTCCCAGTGAACGCGAAATAAACAGGGAAGACTTTCGAGATGTAAATCGTGAAAGAGAACAGCTTGGTTCATGAATATGCGAGGTAGTTTTTATCCGGGCAAGAGATCAAAAATTGAAATCAATTTGTTGCAAAATTATCATCCAGTTTGCAGTGAAGGAAACTGGAAACCGGCGGTGGCGTTCATAAAGCCATTTAGCTTGCTGCGGTTGACGTCTTAATACGCAAGAAATGAGAAGGACTCAATCGGATGGACGAAAATGATTCGCTCAGCAGATAATGACTGTTTATCGGGTCACGACGAACAATTAGCCTCGCTTCGTGATTAATGGTGATACTTTGAGCGAGATTTTTGCGTACCTGCTTTTTGAGTATGATGTGTTTGCCTTTCCAATATTTCATCATGCCCAATGCCTGGAGCGTGCTCACAATGTCGTAAGAATCGATGGCCATCTCTTTGCTGATATCTGAAACGTCCAAGTTTTTAATTGATTTAACGGGAATTTAAATGGTCATAAATAACAGCACAAAGTGGAGTTTTTCCAAATCGTATTTATGAACTACTTAAAACGTCTTATAATTGCTGCTAATTATCTAGTTTAGAATTATATCAAGATCATTTTTTACGAACTATGGAATTTTAATAGTTATTATCTATTAGATCTTTTTGATATTTTTATATTTGTACAAATAAGCGAATCATCTCGTAGACAGATTATATTTAATTACGGCTGTTGCCAACAAGTTATTTCAAATGAGCGAAATCATAATTAGTTACGCTACGTATAAATTAGAAACATTTTACTATGACAAACTAGTTAACAAAACGCTAACATTTCATAGTATTTTATTTCACCTCAAGTTAATTACTGTTAAGGAAAAGAAAGATCAGTAAAGCAAATAAACAACGCAATAACCATCGAAACATGAAACAATTTTAGTTATTAAATGTTATCGATTGTAAAGTAATATTGTATTTGGTTTCTTTTTACAACAGTTATTGCTTTAAATGAAGAATTGAATATATTATAATGAAATTAAAGTCCATGAATTTCTTACTATATTTAACGGAATAGAAATCAAATTATTTTTAAAAATAATTCTCACCTTTAACCGAAAGCTCTTTGCCGCCAAAATTACAAAGATACTGCAATAAAACATCTTTCCAGTAACTTCTATAAGAAATTAAGCCCAAATCTGACAGAGGTTTTTCTGGGGAACCAATTTTCTTCTCAACTCTCGTCAACAAATAACCTGGAAAAAAATACGCCAAAAATTAATATCATTTGAAAAGATGGTAAAATTCTTTTAAGAAACAAATATTTAACATTAAAAAAGTGTATTTTTCAGTTCTACGATAATCTTGTAGATGGTGCTATATCTAATTCAGCGTCATCTATCCGAAAAAAAAGACATCGTTCTAGATGGCGTGACTATTTCGACTAATTTTAAACAAGTAAATAATCATTTGATTTGTCGCGGATAAAATAACTATCAAATAAAAAGAAAAAATAACAGATGACGCCATTACAAAAAGTATATAACAGGTGGAGCTGTAACGAAGAAAATAATTTCTCGTTTAGATCGTTATATTCGCTTAACACTTGCTAATCGAGTGTGCTCAGTAAAAGACGTTTAAAAAAGATTGAGTCTATAGAGTCGCTTTTCTAAGGCCACTCAAAGCGAGATTATTTGACTCGGCAAACATTTGTCGTGGAACTCGAGGGACTGGCATAATACAAAATGTAAACGTGATCGATGACCATCGACGAATGAGATGCTTTCTGGGCTCGAGCTGGGCGCCGTCTGGCTTACCCACGAAATCATATTACCAATGTTTGATAGAGTCCAGGGCTCGCTGGCCACACGTGCCAGGGCTACCTTTTCCACTCAAAGCAACATCCCGAAACCGATAATTAACACCCGGCTCGCTGATTTTGCTTGTCCCGCAAATTCTAATAAGCGAGAAGGGCTCTGTCCTAAATTCAATTTCCATTCATTTACACATCCTCTGTTTCATCAAACTTTTTTTTGCTCAACTGAATTTCAGCTTTCAAATCAAACTTGTTCATTCATTACAGATGACGCTGACCGAACGTTAACACAGGTGGCGCTGTTCAATTACAAATAGCGGCAAAAAACATTTAGAATATTAACACTTGCATAGATATTTTTACACTGATAAATGTGTGATTGCAATATTGTCACCGGTATTGTCCGATTTGATCAATTATTGAATGTGAGTTTAAGAAATATTCAATTACAAACGTAGGTGGCACTGATTGCATTTGGATAAATTTAGCATCATTTTTAACTAAAATAATAAGTTATTACAATATTTAGTAATGTTATTGAACAGAATGAAATTTTAATTCAGTCTTCTAGACAGTTTTTGATGGATGTATTAATTATAGATAGTGATAGTTGTTTTCTAATGTATGTTTATAGAGTTTTTCAACAGAGTTGTTTATTTACAATTTTACAACGTTTACAAAATATAGCTTAATTAGTGATAAAAAAATAGCAACTGTAAACTAACATTTTTAACAATTACCATGAGCATTGGAGCGTTGAATCAGGTAATGAAATATAACTGATTCGTTAAAATATTGATTACCAATTAAATTCTGACTATATTTTTGAATTATCAGCCGCAGAATAAATAGTATGGTATTTGTGTTGATTAGTTTTGTTTTTTACACATGCTGTTTCATGAGAAATGATACTTCCGGTGTTGGAATCTTAGAGAACGAGAAAATACAAACACGTAATTCCATAAACAATATACAGAAAATGTATATGGTACTTTATGGTATTGTATCTATACACTTTACTATTCATTTACTTATTTATTATATCAAATTTATACTTGTTCCAATTTATAACAATAAAATGTTCAAAAGCATAAAAAATCTTTATTTTCATTAAAAATTTTTGTTGTACATGATAAATTGCACAACTCACAAACAAGGATTTTCTCTTCTCGAAATTAACTCAATCAGTTCAATTAGAATCAAATTAGAACTCAGTCCAACAACTACAGAATATTCCAAAGACCTAGAGTCTTGTTAATTATATCACACGAGAAACATTAAAGGGGAAATTGATCATAGGCCTGTAGAATAATTCCACTGCTATCTTTGTTTAGAATCTTCAATGTCAATAAGCATCTGATTTCTTCTTACTAATACATCTTGCAGTATTCATTCCAGTTATTAAACAGGTTTCACTTGAGCAGAAATTCCATCTTCCGGAATTTCCATAACTCCAGTCAAATCATATCGATACAATATCAGCAAAACCAGTAAGAAAAACCAGAGAACCGAGTAAAAGATAACCTATAGTTTTAACCCCCCTCCCCCCCATATCAAACTTGAAACTAGCTCAAGTCTTTAATATAAAATGTCGACAAAGTAAAGCGTCAGTCGGATCGAACGATGCGGCAGATCTAATGCAATTCTAAGGTGGTGGCATTTGCGTATAGGTGGCGCTGATGTTGGGATGAATGAACGCTCGGGGAACCTTGAAAAATGACGTTGATGAGGTCTCGTTTGATGTCAGTGTGTCATTTGTTTAAAACTAATAATCGGACTGGCAAGGGTGGGAGGGATGGGAACAAGGAGAGGGGAGGAAGGGTGCGAGGAGTCTGTTCAACCCCTGATGCGGACCCGCCCGTCTCGACCAAAGTATGAAGTTCAACGAACCTCGCCCCTCCCGGGCGCCTCTATCAGACTAGCTTGCCAGGGGCGGACAGAGATAGCGCAGGGATAGACGTAGGACGGACAGGCGAAGGGTTCGCGCGGAAGAGAGAGACACACGAGCGCAGACAGGGACGCGGGCTGGGGGACGCGGTCGGCAGCACTGAAAGAGCTCAGACAGAGAAAGAGAGAGGAATCAGGTGGTAACCAAGAGACCCAGCCCTTTGCTTGCAAGGCTTCGTAGTCGTAGACCAAAGCCGGCTGATTATGTGACGATATTTAATAAACTGCTTGTAGGCGATAGTTTGACGATTTGTAATCGAGCGTGGTTAGGCGGAGTCTAAGAAAACAATTCTCCAACTACGCTTGGAATGAAGATTAGATATGTTTTTGAATAGATGAATGTATGCTAAGTCGGAAGTTGTAGCCGATGGCTCAAGTTTTAGACAACGTGTTTCACAAGTTCGAGAGAAAAATAAATTTGATGTTAGGTTTAACAAAAACTTACACTACACTCTAAAACTGTTCATTCCAACATTTTTAAACAGGTTTTCTAATGAAATTTTTACGTATCGAAAAACTTTGCAAAGACCAACTTCAACTGTATAACTTCAAACTTCAATATTAAAGGTTTTTGGCGTACAATGCTTTATTTTTTAATTAAAATAGTCAAATTGGGATTTTTAGATCCTGAACTAATTTTGGTTTCCGCTGACGACTTCGACGAGTTTTTTAACTAATGTTTAAGTTGGGCCAAATGTTTATTTAATTCGGAGGAAAGTTTCCAGCTTTTTACAATGAAATATTTTTAGATTCAACTTGAACAACGTACATCATCTACATTGTGACATTTGAATAGGAAAAGGGGGTTTGAATATCATTATGGGCAGAAATACATATGCATAAAAGCATGTTGAGTTTGGATAAATCACTGAATAGAATCGCACGAACATGAGTTTAAGATTCGGAAGGAAAATAATCGATTCAAAACTAACAGTAAAAAATCAGTTTTGACAATAAAGTCTTTTTGTCAAAAAAGTTCATTGTAAAATCCTCGCGGAAAGAATCTCGCCATGTTTTTTTCAGTTAAGAATCGAATAATATATCTGCATACAATAAGATTTGGAAGATACATTTTTATGTATTCCAAGAACCTGTATCCAGTGAAACGTTTTCATACTGTTTAAAATAGATCATCCCAACAATTTGAGTCCTCCTTTTTTTTTATAAGTTTTCATATGAAATCGAACTTGATTTCATTTTCATTCAAAATTCATTTTCACTTCACTATGAACAATCTCGAGTATGAATGTGATAATTAAAAATGTAATACTCTCAATGTTTCAATTCAAGCTGCTGTTTAAGAGCGCCACTTAGAAGACAATTATTTTTCTACTGAAAGGCGATTCGCGAAGAGATTGATTGACGTGGAGTTCAGTGGCAATCGGAAATGATCGAATTCTTCCATCTGAGCGAACAATCCACTCACTGTTCATTAAAACAATCCATTTGTCTGATCAATCGATTTTTGCAATCATACGAAAAGCTCAGTTGTAAATTCAAGCAAATTCACCTTGCTGTGAAAGTCATGAAAGAAGTAGTGGCAAATAAACATCGACAGGGATTGATGCTTGTTGTACAGGTATCAATTTATATACTCGATGGATCATCAGTTTTTGTAGCTAACCACGCGAACGCAAAATAATTCGAATGAAAATCGAATTTTATCCATTAAAAAGTTGCGGAAAATCAAATTTGATGAGACAGTGAAACTAATTTTATGCAAATGACGTGAGGTGAGATGTCGAAATTTGGCGTTTTTTTGGGAGGGGGGGGGGAAGGAAGGAGGGGCTGTTATAAGGAATATAGGAAAAGCTGGTTGAAAAACTTGCCAGAGGTTCGATGAACTGAGGATGATTTTGAAGCCAGGTGTATATCAGCCAATGGCATCTTTTACGCGAATAGCCATGGTATTAGCGCCCTCTTTTCCTACCTCCTCCCCACTAATCTTCTCGCTACCGCCAACAATCCACTTTTTAATAAAAGTCAACCAGTTTTCTCTGTCGCAAATCGACGTCCTTCACCTTGCTTGGCAAAAACATCTGAGAGAAAAAGCCCGCGACAAAGATTAATGTCCGCCGATTGAAGACGCGATAAAAACAGCTCCAATCAGATTAATAAACGGCGCACCGTCTATTCATCAGCTCAATGGCGTTTGGAGTAATTTTCAGTATTCAGTGTTGGAATGTTTTCTTGGACAAAGTCCCAAGCGGAGAAATCCGTAGAGATAAAATGTTAATAATGAATTACAAAATTGAGAAGCACGGACAAAATTGGTCTGCGGTATTTGTAGCATTTTCGTAAGCTACTGCGGAATTTCGGCAGGATCAACTGAAACTCCGTCGCACAAGTTTACGATTTTATGTGAACATTGTGAAAAGGATTGATTTAACTTGTATACATGGTAGTTCAATTAATGTAGTCCTTTGAAAATCATAGCTCTTGACCTACAAATATGATGCATTTTATGAATGGTGATAGTAAGATTTATGATTTACAACTTTTGCATAGATTTAATTTATGGATATTGATATAATTGATATAATTATTTGGTTTAACTTGGAAATTCACACTATATCTCTGAATCTATTATATATATTTTTAAGATAATGAATGAATTATTAACTAAATATAAGCTTCTTAAAAAAAGAACAAAATAAAAAGAGAAAAAGTTATGGGCTCCGGTCTGAGAAATATTTGTTAATAAACATACTTTTAAAACTTGACAATTTGTACCTTTATTTAAACTTATCTTATAACTTATTACACCCATATCTCACCTAAAATTTTACTTTTCCTCTTGCACGTGTAAGGTTCATATATGACTTCACTTTGTTTTAGGAGGTCGAAGCTAAAATTTGTTGAGAAAGATTTTGTAATTTTATATGTAAGGTATTGGAAGAGCCATTACATAAGACAAAATTTACGTTTGCCAAGCAACTCAGTCACAACCGCGCATCATAATAAATAGGAGACATCGGTCGTTGATTCGTGGGATTATCCGAGGCTTGAGGAAGCGAGCATCGCCGTTGGATTCATTACGGATGAGCCGTGCACGGAGTTTGCGGACGCGGCGGCTGTGACAGCAGCAGCCGCCGCGCCGGGGATGGTCCCTTCGCGCGCGCACCCTTTCCACCTTTGCCGCGGCGACGCCGGGGGCGGCCAGGGCCGTGGCGCCGGGGTCACGAGAGGTCACGCGATTGCCATCCCCGCGTGCGCTACTGCAACCGGCAAAAGCTACAACACAGAGAGAGCGATCGATGCGGCGAGACGCCGGGCGTCGCACTTTTCGCTATCCCTCTGCGTCTGTCTCGGCTCCCCCGCCCCCCTGCGCCCCACCCTCACGACCCTCCCATACAGCGTTGCCGTGCGTAAACCACACGCTCCCAAGGCGCCGCAACGTCTCTGTCTTATTCGCGCTGCAAAAACCGCCGTCATAATTGGCCCGGACTCGTTTTGCGTTTGCCTAGATGGCGCTGCGCGTGAATCTTTCATCTGGCTGACGTCTGCGAAAAAAGCCTACTTCAAAGGCCTTTGTCACGCTGTTCCGCTGTTTTTCGCTCGCCATTCTTTATTTCTTGATGAATGGGTCAGGAATACGCGACGTAATGAGCCCGCTGACTTTTGCCTAGGTCACTTCAGACGAGTCGTTGACGTTGCGAATTTACCACTTCATTCTGACTTCTGCAACAATGTGTGTTAACACTTTGCAGTTGACTTTTCAATGAATTAGGAATGAGCGAACTTGTTTGCTGGTTGTTTGGGAATTACTTTTTTAATGTGGTATTGGTAAACCAATAACATAAACCAGACGGATATTATTTCATTGGTATAAGTAGTAAGTATTGAAGATTTTCAATGAAAGAATTGTGTTCTGATTAAAAGACAGTTTGATCTTAATTGTGTTTGGAGAAATGGCAAAATTTTAATTTCATCTAGCTAGTAACTTTCAAATTTGTTTTAGTTTTACAATTCACTTGTATCTTAAGCTGGATGTTTGATGTCGCTCGAGTTGGCTCCGAAATTAGACTTTACTCGGGGCTCTTAAGTAGGTGCTTACCAAGCTGCCGTCTGATAGGAAAGTTTATTTGTCTCAAGTAGACGTTCAGCTGGAAAATTGCGAATTTGCCTCAGCAGCGGAAACACACTCGAGTACCGTTGATTATGTGTTATTCCTCATGTCATCATTATTAAAATGAGAAGAAAATGTCTTTTATGAGACCTTCATTTGTAAAGATCGGATTATAACTGCTAGACAAGATTTCTCAGACCAAATAGAATGAACTTATGATAGCGTTAACATTTTTTTTAACTATGACTTCACGTTAGAGTACACTACAGTGAATTTAATGACATTAAATTGATAATTAAAAGTAATTAGCATATTAATAATAATGCTCAAAGGAAACTAATAAATACATTTATCTCGTGTCATCTGACTAGCTTAACTACCAAAATATAAACTTATTTTGAAGTTGTATTGCACTAAAAGTGCAATGAGCTAAATACACACTTTTCAAGTTCAATTCTCCGTAAAAACCGTGTTACTCATACAAGCTAAAAATTAAGGTTATGTTAACGCTCATTCTGAACCGATTGGTATGTGATCTTGGCTTTGAAAAAGGCTGTGAAGAAAAGTTTTTTCAGTCTGAAAGCCAAAGAGCAAAGGCAAAAAAGAATCATTCTACCCTCGGTGTCCCACAACCCTCGAACCTAGTGTCAAACCACTGGCTCATAAGACCTGGCAGAAAAATTGTGCGCGCGTTAAATGCCACATCAATGAAGGACCAGTTCAAAGCCCTCGAGACAAGTAGCGAGCACTTTTATCCGAAGCAATTAGGTGGCTCAGCGCCCCACTCCTCGCGGATGCAAATTTAACGCTCGCTCCCGGGTTCGTACGGCCCTGACACACATACAAGCAACGCCGGGCGCAACCCTTGCGCCGCTCGAGACGACTTCGGCGTGTAGTACGTTAGCCTCGACGTAGCCTCCCACCGACTCACTGCTTCGGCATCAATGAAAATGACGTCACGGCAAAAAGCGCGCGTTTAATTATCAACACTTGCTTGAGCCTACCCCATTTTTAAGGCACCCCGAGTGTCCCTGAGGCGGAAAAAAGAAACAATCTCTTCCGCCTTCATTGACATTTTTGCTCTCCTTCCACTTTTTTCTCCCATTCCTCACCTTTTTTCGTTAGTTTTTTAGGTTAAGGGAAGAGAACAAAAGATGGTAGCGCTAATTGAAAGTCATCTTATTTTCGTTTTTTTATATTTTTCGTTGCTTGCTGAGGTTTGAATTTATATGCAAATTTGAATGTAAGGATGATTGTGATGGAGAAGTTGAAGAATGGTGTGAAATAAAATCTAAATTTGCAGTGTCTCATGTGAAGGGAAGATGGCGCTCGAGGGAGGAGTATCTTAGGTGTCGTTACAAGGAACGAGGTGAATGATTGCATGTAAATTTGACGAATTGCGTCTGAACGATGGTTAATGTCTCGATCAATACTCACTGAAATCGATGAGAAGTCGACCATAACCTTGACGCTGGTAAGGCGGGAGGGTGAGAATGCAGGAGACGTTGTAGTTGAGAAAGGAATTCTTTTCCTGTAACAGAAAATAAAATGCATAAAGTTAATTAATATTATAAACATCATAATATTTCATTCAAACATTTCTACTTTGAAATTTGATTCGCTCATTGTTTGTACTGTTTTTAACATTATCACATGAATATGTGCTTTACATTTTGTAATCTTAAACTAATTTAAATTCATTATTCTTTGTATTTTTATTTACGAGCGAAATATGAAAACCACTGCATAAATTTTCGTTCTCAAAAAAGTGATAAAATACGACGTGAAGATGAAACACGACTCAAACACATTTCTTATGTCTGTGACAACCACTGACGAATGTACAATAACAGTACTCGCTTCGTCTAACGTCTTGTTACGTGACCTGAAAGTCAAACAAACGTTCAAAAATTAATCCAAGGCGCACAAATCGGCGCGTTTGTTCGTCGAAGTGTTGTTTAATCTTCACAGTGACAACTTGTACATTCGTACCATAAACATCAGTTTTGTGATTTATGTGAAACAATGAAAATTATTTGCGACTGTTTTATCGACTGTCAGTAAGTTGTGCATTAAGACGGTTTCCCTTAAAAAAAATTGTTCATATGCGAGACTAATCGCTAAAAGTTGATGTACGAAAATTCGCTTTTTACGATTAACCCGAGACGACGGAAAGGGAAAGAGGAACTCCAGTAGAAGGAGACAAAAAATCTCCGTAAAGAAGAATACGAGCTATTCGAGTCGCACGCGTTGTTTCTTTACTCGAAATTGCTTGGAATAAGTGGATTGCACTTGTCCAAAGACATTAGCTTAGAATTAGACTTTAGCAAGGTTATCGTTATCGTTTGTTGTTCGCCGTCGTTATCAAAAAGTCTGTCACGGACAGGAGTGGGGTGAATGCGGAAGAAGACGATTGTTCTCGGACTTAATTAAAATTAACTCGTTAGGGCAAATGGGGCTGAAACAAAAGAGACTGCAAGTCGCTTTTTGTCCCTGAAAAAAATGGCTTTGTATTTCCTCGGCATCAGTGACTGTCTTAATGGCTTTATTTTCACGCTTAATTATCGAGTCATAATTTTTACAGCTCCACCCACCATTCTGGTTTTAAATAATTTTTTACTTTTATAGCGTCGCACACAATCGTCTCGTTGACATATTTATTTGGACTTTCACCTAGATAATCTTGCTAACACCGACGCTTACAAATAATTATGATGTTAATGTCTGATTAAGATCCGCCATTTTCTTTTAATTATGCATCATTCATTTACTCGATCCTTTAGATGTTACATCACGATCTACTGAATTTTTTATTCAGTAATCAAATATTTAATCACATTTAAATGCAAGTCCAAATATTAAATTAAGAATCAGCTGAAAAAATCCCAGTTTTATCTCCCGAACATTAATTGCCATTTAAAAAACTAGACGGCGTCACGTGTACTATTACAAAAACTTCGTTAACTAAATTAACTAAGTGAGTTTTAATAACCTTCTTCATTTGTCTCAATATGGTTTCAATAAAAAAAAATGGCTATGTGAATTTTCGAAAACTTTGTCAGCTCTTAAATCGGCTCCTAAGCATTTAGATAGAACAGAGACGGAAACGAGCAGAGGCGAGAACTCGTTCGAAGGTGGTTTTCTGTAGAAATAGCGTTGAAACGAGTTCGAAAGCAGACACCCGTTATGTCGGGTGGCAGCATACTGTTGCTAACTGGCCTGGTCGAGCAGAGCATTGTGTGGAGGACAAATCGAAGAAGTTCGGTCGACGTAAGCCGGACGCGGTGAGGACGAATCAAGCAGCTCAGCCGACCGCTAAAAGCCAAAGGCTAAATAAGGGGAGTCGACGTCTGTGGAGGCGGGCGGGCGGGAGGAGCGGGCCGGTCATACATGCTCTCGGCTAGGAATCTGGGCCCCGCGACGTCCTTGGGTCAGTAGTCTCTTCTGCCTCAGGGCCGTCTGGCACCAACGATGCCAGATATCGCAGAATTAAATCCCTCCAGACACCACTATATGACTGATGACGCCTGCGCGAAATACAGCTATGCTGCCTCTCTTTTTTCTTCGCTGACTTTTTAACAACGGACTTCAAATAACTTAACTTCTTCCAAATAATTATCCCAATTGCAAGATATTTGTATTTTTATCATAAAAGAATGCAATGAAATATATATAAATAAAAAAAACAATATAAATCAAATGAAAGAATAATAAACAAAGTAACAAAAAACCTAAATAAATAAAGAGAATGTTTAAGTTGACAATTTTGTAAATATTTACATAATATAAAATATGATAAATATTTGTATTCATCCTAGACGCACTAGCATATAAAATATTATTTTGTAACACAAGAGAATGTAAGAATACAAATTAGTAAATTAAATTGCAAATGTATATTGCACAATTTTTTGTCTCAAACATTTGTCAGTGTTATTAAAAAAGAAAGAAGTAATTGTTTAGTAAGATGCTACAATAACTAACAAAGTGTATTCGAAGGAGAAAACACGGATGAATAATAAAAAGAGAAAACTTTTGGAGGCAAATTTGTGGGCACAATGAAGACATATATAAGCCATTGGAGTAGTCTAATTGCGCCGTTTGACATTAATTATTGATGAGTTGATCACTCCACGGCTGAAAGTGAGCCGTGTCCCTCGAGAGCCCCGGATGGACGGATACTCCTTTAGCTGGCCAAATGACAACCACCAATTTGGCCAGCACTCGTAGTTACATTGTTCCTACATGTGAGCAAGCGGCACAGGAAAATGGCGACAAAGGAATATGACATGAGATGATGCCTAATTGAAGGCTTTGCTTGCATTTTGTTGCTGAACCACCAGCGCTTCGGTTTTGATTATACGCCGTTTCGCCGGAAAGCCTTTTTCACCCGACCATTGCGGACAAAGATGGCGCTTACAAATCATCTCTTGTTTATCGGATATAACTAAAAAAAAAGTGGTTTTATATAAGTCGTGGATTTTTATTACATGTAACTTGTAACATAAACAAGAGAAAAACTTGGGTCCAGGGTATCATATTGGAATCGATTAATCGAATTGAAATCGATAAATGTGAGAGTGCGGTTGAATTTAAGTAGTCGTAGAAATGAACTAATGATTTTGTATGCACCGTCCAAGTCGGGTTTTCCCCGTCGCGAGTGTCTGCCGCAACCTGTGTGTTGGTCGGCTGTGCACACACAGGGCCAGTCAGAATGTGAATAATCACATTACACGGATGTCCATTCACGCTGGCGTGTTTTCTGAACACAGATATATGCGCCAGGTCACGTATTTGTTGAATTGTAATGACGATTGCAAAATTGACGACTCGAATATAGCCAAGCTTAAATGTCCGGTGCCCAAATTGTCAGGACAAAGCAGCCATTCTATTCCGCCTATGTACTACAATAATCGCGAAGTAATCTACTCCGGATCCAATTTGAATTTCGTAGTTTTTCCAAACTAGAAAAACAATCGAAATTTCCTTTTTTGAGTTGAAAAATGCCAAACAACCAATCACAGTAAAAACGACTGTAAAAAACAGAACAATGTAAATTTAACGCCACCTAGTGTTAAAAGTAGAGAGCTCTATTTTCTGTCTTTCTTCGGTTTGATTGTTTCTGTATTGCTTTATGAATCGAGGGCACATTGCAAATTGTCGGTTATTGTCCCTGGTGTATATCGCGATATGTTCACGGGTTAGAGTTTTTTATAAGCGAGCCTGCGAGACTGTGCGCGTGCGGCAGAAAGCGCACGAGTCGCGCAGTCAATGGACTCCTGCGCTTATCACGTTCGATTGCACGAAAGTACATGTTGAGACGTGTAGAACGCACTTACATGCTGAGCAGTGCCTTGCGACGGTCATTTCTATATTTAGATGCATCGAGTTTCCTCCTCCACTTTCTTTGCGCCGAACAAAGCGTTCCTCCTTATCTACAGGGTGGGTCTAAAGTAAGTTCAAATGGTAACTTACTACTGAATTATAGATTTCGACAATGTTCGACAAGATTGCTTGTGTCGTTGGAACTCAAATCTATTCACACGATCTGATCTTTTGACTTTCGAAAAATGGTAAAATTGAATGTTAAATGATAAATAGAATATGGCAAGTAAAAGAAGGCAAATGAAAAATAGTGTGAATATTAAAAGCCTTAGATAATTAAGAATCAAGATGAGAGTGAAATATAAATAATATAATTATACCTTTTCAACAATAAAAAAGTATTTAACACATTGTTGTGTTTTATAGACATCATATATTAAAGTTGAAACGATCAAAAATGTAAAAATCAATCAAAGCAGTCAAGATATATTTTAATTTGAAAATAAAATTATTCCGATGAAAGAAATGATAATTCTGTATCTTGTAGCATCATCATTTGAAACTCGGTTAAAACATTGACAGTGGCAAAATTGAATTTGATTGAGCATCAAAATTACACTATTTTTCATGGTGCCCATAAAACTAGCCAGGTCTCACACCTTGTTGTGGTAGCCGAAACATTAGTACCTTTCTTTTAACTCGACCTACAAAATCCAGTCGAGATTTGTTCCCTGGCATGATTACCTTGACAGTGGCCTATTAATTATTTCTCTGTTAGACCCCATCTCAGCAGCGTCTTCCTAGAAAGCCGTATCGTACCCAGAAGACATTTCACGATAAAAGCCATTGTGGTGTTCATTTTCTTTTGGAGCCACGTTGCAATTAATAGCTGACCGATGAAAAGACGGGCATCAATAATTCCAGATCAAAGCAATGTCTTCTAATTTGATATATTATTAATAAAACAATACCTTCGGCTGGATCTGTTTTTGCACTCTGCTTTCACAGACGACGCTGTATCAGATTCCACGTCATGGCCTTTGGGAAACTGTAAATCGTGAAACGTTATGAGCTGCCGCGGATTCCATTGCTGATGAAACATGCAGCGCTTCTAGGAAATCTCCAGGCGTAGAGCCTAGAGCTCTTTCATCCGCTTTTCGGGATAAAATTTTTGAAAGGCTGCAATAGCGCGGAAGGATGAGGTTGAGGAAAGATGGAGAGAATGCGATAATTCTGTCTTCTAAAGCAACCTTTAACATTATACAAAAGTTATATTTAATACTGCTGTACATCAAATATAAATATTTCAACGAGTAAATTTACTTTGCTCAATAACAGCTCTCAAACATTGCAAATTGAAAATTCCACTTTATTTCAATTCAAACTAATTTATAATTTTGAGTTTACACCTTTTTATTAAATATAAGTAGATCAAAATGATTAGTTCGAGTCAAGATGTGGTCGTTATTCTGATTTTCCCCTCTTATTTTTATTGACTGCTTAAAACCATAGTGTTTTCAAACCGTTCATTCAAGCCGCTTAATGGCGAAATACTTGTGGGATCGTGTGAAAACAAAAGGCGTTGAACAACTGCATCACGAAAGCAACTCCTTGGTGTTATTATGAGTATGCAATATCGGTGCAACATGATTCTTCCGATCAATAAGTGAAATCCTGATATGTCTTGCTTTCTGTGTGTGCACACGTTTCGTATGGGAGTCACTGAAAAGGGCAATTAAACGCAGACGGTTTGTTTCTGAGGATGAAACAACATTTTCCATTAGTTATTGCTGCGTATGACTGCGCTTTTTTTATTTGCACAGCCGGCATTGTGCGAATTCGTATTGATCGAGCCAGATGCCAGGTGTTGAGACTTTGATATTAACGTCGATCTGAGCACGGAATCGATCTTATCTAACGAAACATTAGTACATTGTGTCTTTAAGTTCTTTTTCAAGTTCTAGCTTTCTTCGCTCCAGCAACGATGAGTCAAAAAGTTCATTTCGAATGAAATTGTTTTGATAAGTTAAAGACGAAATAAAACCGGGATATTTCTAGTTGGATCAAGATAGAGCACAGATTTCTATGTCGCAAAGACATGTGAAGCAAGATAATTGGATGAAACGCGTTAAAACCAGCCAGAACAGGATACATCACATGCTTTCAATTGAATTCAGCTAACCAAGAGACTTGGATTAGTGGAACCATTGGCGAGGTAACTGCATCAGTGTTCAATTAAGAATAAATTTAATTTCGATCGAAAAGCCTATGGCTAGTTGGACTCAATCATAATACCGCAGAGGTTGAAGTGGTGAGGTATAACTGATAAAATATTTTTGATGTTTCGGCATTGGATAAACTTTCGTTAATCCAGTTGCTGCTGACTGATGGCTTGTTTGAACAACTACGCCAATCAGCGAGTGCTGATTGGCGTAGAATCATCGTTCAATCGGAATGAACTTTATTAGCTTGCATTAGCATAAAGAAAAATTGGTATCATCAAAGCAACGTTGTGGTACCGATTGGTATCGGGACCTTTATTGATTTGTCGCAGGGAATAACCTTCCATCGTTCTTCCGGCGCAGTCTCGTTACCGAATCCCTTTCTTTATGTCCGCGAAATGGAATTACTTTGAGCTTGTACAGTACATCCATCGTCTTTTTTGGAACACTGTCCACTAATTTCTCGTTAAGTTGTATGAAATTAAGTAGCTTCACTGCAGTGAGTCAACCCCTCTGTATTAACACCTGGCCTTCGAGTCGGTCTGAGAGAAATAAGCCTCTTGAGGTGCTCCCTCCACTCCTCCTACTGGAACCCTACCCAAGGGAAGGAAGGGACCCTTTCGGGTGAGAACGTTACTGTCCAACAAAACGTCAAATAAAGCGGCTGACAAAAAAAGGAGAAGGCAAGCCAAGTTCCTGGCTACGCCAGTTCAATTCTCTTGACGACATTTGTTGTGCGCAAGCCAGACAAACAGAATTATGGTTAATGGTATGTTCTCATTTGCATCGGTCCCAAAAGGGCTACACATTTTTCTGTGTGGGTGGTGGTTTGCTTTATTTCGATACGCTTTTGTTCGGACGAGATCACCCTAAATGTTTGGGGTTGTCGATGGGATAGTAAGTCGATTATTAGTTGAGAATAAGTGGCGTTCTTGTGAAATGAGTAGTTGCTTTACATCTCTTTCTAACAACTCTTATATATCTAGATGGAGCAAAAGTTATAGAATTATATCTTAAATAGCGCAGATGTGATAAGACATTCTTTTATCTGTACATTACAGCGAGCTTACCAAAATAATGAAATTAGCTCTTCGCATTAACATCTTCTAATAGCAAAGATACCATTCGAATCACTTAAATTACATCTTATCCAGCTCGTTTAAGTTAGTTAAGGAGCAGCGCTAATTGTCATTAGTGTTTGATCGTCTGCTGCAAAGCGATACTGAAAATATGCTTCTTTAAGCAAATCCAAATCGTCTGATCGAAATGATCCTACAATTGCTATCGTGGCAAAAAAATTCAACCCTCATCCTTGCAGCAGTTGTAGACATAATTGGAGACAGAGACAGAGAACAAAAATGGTTCGTTGCGGAGCAACTGGAGGCCGAATATAAAAAATTTGGCACCTCTCTCTCTGTTATCATAACGCCTCTGGCGCAGAATTTCAATTCCGCTGATAGATGGCGCGCGGCGCACTGCGGGTCCTTTAGTTGTTGTGGTCTCACTAGAGGCGGGCGCGCGTTTGGCCCGACAGAGTCATTGAGGATGGTGAGTCAGGAGGGGGCGCGTGCGTGGCAACGGAATTAGGCTCAGCCGGGTTTTCCCTGAGCGCATCAGCCCTGCGCTGGAACTTGCGACTTTTTAGCGCCAAGTTTCGAGTCGGACGAATGGGAAACGAGCGGCGAAGGTGGAGCCCGAGGGGGGCCGATGTGGATTCGGTCGTGTGAACACAACTGTCTGGCATCGATCGAACGCGCCTCGTCGACAGGGGGCGCTAGGGCGGCGGGGCGGGACGCGCCCTGCAAGGTTTGCAGGCTGATGGCGAGCCTACCCCAACCTCTTCACGGGCGCGTCGTATTGACTGCGTTTCACGTTGTGTTTCCGTCCGACGTCATCCCTTTCCAAATACCGTTTCACGCCAAGAGCAGCTTCTTCGCTGATTGTTCAACGGCCCTCGAGAAAATCTCGGTGGATCGGAATTTTTCGCCCCACCTAGTTAAAATTGTGCAGCAGCTCTTCATTCACAAGATCGCTTCAAAGGAACTTTCGTTTCAATTCATGAGCATGGATTTGGCAAATAACTTGTAACTTGTCCCATCGCAACTTCCGACAGAGCTAATCAAACGAAATCGTGTTGGACAAAGGTTCTTAAACCCGGAAACAACTTGCAGCTGCCAGTTGAGCGTCACGTGTTTTTGGGCGCGACGTTTTTCAGTTAATTCTTAAATAAGTCCCGAAGGAGCGCTATCTCGGAAGTCATCTTGAAAAACGGAGTCTCCCCGTGCGTATAGCGTCTGCTGGCATTGTGTCTGCCAGTTCTTCCCGTCTACGTCTTTAGACGCGCCTTCTCTACCCACACTTTTCCCAGACGTCTAAGAGTATTTTTAAGGAAAATCCAGCGACCCCTTCCCTCTTGGCCTCGCCCTTCGCTCCTCTTCGTCCTCAGACTTCTCCAAACCCTTCGTCCCCATCACCCCGCGGCTGAATCAGTTCATCACCGTCGTTTGGCGACTTTCCTTCTCGCACCCTCGACTTTCCACATGGTCACGACGTTGATACTACCAGACGTAATCCGTGCGACGACTGTTTATTGTGTTATCAAACTTAAATTATACCTCAGTCGTTACAACGAATGTCCCCTTAATTAGACGAAAAGCTGAACGCCTCTAAGGTGAACGTTAGACCTCCTCGTGAATATTTCTATTGCCGTCCCAAATAGCTACCATTAAGACCTGGAAGCGGCTAATTAAATAGAAACAATTATTATCAATCATAGCCAATTACAACTGATTTAACCGGTTATGACTGCTGTACCCATAACTTGTTCCCACAAGATTACGAGTTACTGAAATTCGGATTAATACTTGTCACTAATTAACTGATTATTAATTATTCCTCGCTTAGTTCGGACATTCCAGCATTGTTCGAGATCCATGTTAGTCAATTTGTAAACACAACAGCGATGTTTTTGTTATTGTTTATGTGCCCTCTAACAGTGTCATTGTTAATAGCGATGGATAAACATAAACAAAGCGTTTGATCCCCACCGTTGTTTACGTTGAGCTTAAATTAAAATTGTAAACAAATTTTCTCACTATTCTTAATGTTGATATATTTGTAACTGGCCACTATTGATCTTTTTGACACTGAAATTAGTCTACAAATCAAATATTTGGATACAAGTTCAAAAGCATTGGGTTTATTTTCTCATGACGTCACGGCGAAAAGGAAAGTCAAAGCTATAAAATAAAAGTATACTTGACGCAGAACAAAGCGCCATAATACTGAGTGAAATTGCGTAGGGCGAAATAAAATGTGCGATCCAGACGTTCTTGAAACATCATTACAGTCTGACGCGTATCTATAAAACTACTGGACGAAAACGTTTGTCGAAACACTTTTCCCGCAAACAGGATTAGTCTGAGTGGGATCAAATGCCTTGTAAAAAGTTGCGCCAAGTTGCGATGAACTTGAATAATAAATTGCGAGCAGTATGTCAAAACGAATGTGCAATCTGCTTTAAATTCAGCGTTGAATGAAAGCTGGTAACTTTCGTTTGTTTAATTATTAAATTATTTCATAAAACAGACACGGAATAATGTAATAACGCGCGTTTTTAACATAGTAACACAGTTTAAACGCCTGTCTGAAAGCCAATACCTAGTTAATCAAAGTTGGTCGAATTAAAATTTCATCGACTGATCACTTGAGTTCCTTTGGTCTGGAAAAAGAAAGCAGCAAAGACAAGATGACATTTCAGATGATTCCAATTACAGATCAAATGAAACTTTGCTTTTCATTTTAACGACTACCATTCCAATCTTAGATTCGTCTAGCAATGAAATGTCTTAAACGCATTCACTTTGTACAACCGAGACCCCTCAAGCGTCAAGATGTTTTCACGTGAAATTAGCATGAATAAAAGGTCCCCCTTGCAGTTGGACATAACAATTTGTCAGCATTATACAGTATCGGCTGATATGAAATTCAACAAATTCAGCCGGCCTTTGACTTTGTCTCTGCCCGGCTTTTCTCTCGTCGCCGCGTGGCGCTCCCCTCCCTCAGCTCTGCAGTTTTCGTTCCTCTAATACTGGGTGGGTCCCGTCTGGATACGAATACCTGCTTCTGGCTTATAAGGAGAGACACCCATGTCTTTTTTCCTTCTCTCTGCGCTCACACATACGCGCAACCAACTTCTTAATAAACCACAAAGTCCTTGACGGAGTGTACGGCCCTGAGATACGATTACCGTAAAAGTGCAATGCAGAGATGCATCTCACCGGGCCGCGCTCCAAATGTTTCAATAAACTCATCGAGCACTTGGCAAGCGTATGAAAACCGCTGCGCGCCAGGTCGACAAACTCTGATAACGCTGTTGAAGAAGATCCAACGTATTTGACAAATGGATCGCCGATGTCTGATCCTGGTCCAAAATCTGATGCGACTCCAATTTTTGCGAACGCACATACAAACGCCAGCCAGACCAACATGTCTGATGGAAATTCCGGCGAAAACCCAAGTCGCTATCTTTGGCGTCGTTTTAATGTTGCAAAAGGGATTCACGAAATGGGACTCGACATTGAGCCAGAGTATAAATAGTTGGGGAGAAAAATAGTACGTGAATTGAGAGGAGTGGCGTTTGTGGCGATGATGTTACGTAATGAAAATTTTACACAGAACAGAGAGTTTATAAACGATTTATTGGGAAAAATTAATCAAATGTAATGTTGTTTCGCTACTTTTTGATTTCAATTTTACATTGCTTTTCCATCCTAAGGGCATTTTGAAATCAATAACTATTGGCGAAATAAAATTTAACGTTTAGAGTGATTTGAATTTGATTAAGATTCAACTTTTTTCAATTTCCTATGATGCATTGTGCAATAAAATACATAAATCTCGACGAAGAGAATCGAGTTTAATAATTCAATAAATTTTTTTGAATGCATGAAATTGTATTACAATGGTTAATAAATCTAAAAAGTTAAATGCATGATTGCAAATTCAGATCAAGTTATAAATAAAAAAAAATCACATACAAAATTATTTCATATAATTCAAACTGACTCGTGACATATTTTATATTCTATTTAATACACTCATGCAATATCTAATGTTCGTTCAGTTTATCAAATACGACGTTATTTCGAGAAAATAAAAATTGATTGTTTTTTTCAAAGCGCATTAATGTTTATCTTGTGGCAAAATTCTTTTTCAATTTTTATAAAACCTTTTTTCATTACCATATAATTTATCATTGCTTATCTAGATAAAATATCTTTCTTCTGCAGATATCTAAATTAAAGATCACTATTTCAACTTCATCTCCACCAAAGTTAAATATTTGTGTTTCATCCACATAATTAATATCCCGATCCTTAATTACATTTACTACATTTAAACTTTACTGAGGCCGAAGAAGTTACACTGAGTTCTCTAACTATTAACAAATAAAAATAATCAATCAGAAATTTCAATTTGCATACAAAACAAATCAATGAATCTTCAATCAGACAAATTGGAATAAGATGAAAAGAACAGTCTGGTAAAATTTTAAACTCGCTGTGGTGTTTGGCCAGTCAAATTCAATGGACACCAGAAGCAGAAATTTAAACACGATAAATTCTATATCGGCGGAGGTCTTTAATTACCTCGAACAAATAACCCATTACGAATTGATATCCTTGGTATCAACTTAAATCACCGCATTGCAAACAAATGAACGAACAAATAATCGAACAAACAAGCGTCACCGAGTCAACGCGTATCGAAAAACGTTTTGTCAAAAGATTTTATCGAGCTTCGTTGCTAATGAACGCAGCTATTGTTTAACCTGAGCTTATTTTTCAAACATATTGGAAAAATTGTCGCTATTATAAAATACGAAAAATACAATTTTCAACCCACTTTTGATATTAATAGAATTCTTATTCATTGTTTTGACAAATAAATCGTTTAATATGATTTTTCAATTCTTCTAATTTAGAAGTTGAACATTGAAATATTTAACATCTTCAGAAATGAAAATGTAATATTTCGTTGATTTGTCAAAACTTTAATCTAAAAAAGGGATCATTTTTTTCATTTAAATAGCTTTTTACAGTTTATATGAAATCATTTGTTAAATTTTGAATTCAGAGAATTCAGATTTGAGAATTTTCACTGATGGACAAAAAGATAAAATAGAGGAGAGTGGAATTGAATATAAGTTTGAGTGGTTTATTGTAGGAATTTACATATCTGTTTAATTAGACTGGGTAACTGGACTGTAATTTTACTACTTATTTGGAGCAAATGGGAGTAGTAGTTTATATGCCAAGCGAGCCAAAGATTTGCTGATTAGTCCGCGATTAATCTGGTCGCTTAGTTCTATCAGCAGATGGTCAGATAATCTTGCGCAAACGGTTTACAATGTGTATACAGGATGTTCAAGCTACAATCAAGACAGGATGAAATTTCAGCTGACACGATATCCGGATGAATTATTGAGAGACAGAATGGGAGGGAAATCATTTTTCATTTGTTTACTAGACATATTCTTGTTAGGTGATAATCAACTAGTTACAACAAATTATGCGTTCAATAAAAGCACGTCGAGATAATCGAGTCAGCGAACCGAAATACTTTTCGTTTGAAATTCAACGAATCGACAACTCAATATTCTCCTTTGAAATGTAAACTAAAACAGTGAATCTAACTTGATACATCAACTTACACTTCGCATGCCCCCAACATTACATAACCCTTTGATATAGACTGTTAGAAAATAAAATGTTCATTAGTGCTCTGTCTACTAATACAATTCATTTCATCGTTCACGTTGACTTCATCTCCACTGTAGAACCTTAAGAACACCCGATCAGTGGCTTGAGTACCCATATCGCGCGCCACCTAGTTTTCATTCGCGACACCAGAACCCAATTATTCATCATACTGTGGTCAAGTGTGTCGAGAAAACAGTCCCAAGTGCCAATTTCTCCGTCGACTCGTCTTTTTCAAATTGGACCTCGCATTTCTCTGAACAGAAGAATTCGCCCATTCCGAGCCCATGCCCCACCCTCTCCCCCTTTTGGCACACCGAGGCCCCGCTGGATCGAATACCCGCGAGTCACAAGACAAGGACCAGGACGAAATCTCACAACTGAGAGAAAAAAGAGAGCCAGCATCTCCTTCGGGGGTTCTGCAGGCGCCGACGTCACTCCGCCTCTCCCACCCTTCAGCCTACTCCGGGGGTGGGGGTATAATAACGAGCACGACGTCGCACTGCGCCGCGCAAAGGTTGTCGACCCGACGAGCCGAACCTCCGCCCCCTCCGGTACCCCTCCGCAGCCATCCCTTGGTTGCGCGGTACCACCTTCGCCGTGGCGCAGAGCGTACGCTATCAACCATCCCCTTGACTCAACGTATGGCTCTGCGTATCCTGCGCGCCCGGACGCCACATCCGCCGAAAGCGCCACCCCCCCGGCGTCTAGCCAGGGTCGGGGTCGTTGAACGTCGATAAAGATTTCACTCGACATTGTCGCAGCGAGCGGACGCTCCAATCCAATCTCCACCCCGCCCTAGAATAGTGGTTTATCCTTTCCGCTATCAGGATTCTTTATTTTTTGTTAAATTTGTTTAAAGCTTAAGAGGACAATGACTTCAAAATGATTAGATTTTAATTTGAGAGGGAAATTGGAATTTTTTTCAAAGAAAATTATGGCACAATCATGTGCTCGTGTCTACAGTAAAGGTACTATTAAACAATGCATTTTTAATTCATTCATTTCGTTCAAAGTATCATACAGTTGAGAAAAAATCATTTTATATTAAGTCATTATTTTTGAAATCAACAAGAGATGAAGTGAAAATAAATAATTTAACTTAACTTTAAAAGTGTTTGATTCTCGTTATCAGGATGTTTTATACTCCTGTTTTATTTATAGTTTCAAAGTTCAAATCGCTTTAGTTTCAATACATCAAAATCGATTCTTCAACTTATAAATGAAACACTTAAATAGAATATTGTTTGCATGATTATTTTTACACTATTGTCTTTCCAGTATTTCAACTTTCTATGTTGGAAAATTCAATATTTAAATAATAAATTTCAGTCATCTTAAGAGGCATTTTGAATATTGATTTGAATCAACATGCATTTATGTATAAAGAATAACAACTGTAGTTGGACAAAATGTTACATTTACTGTCTCAAAAATAAAACTGAATCATGAACAGTTAAAAAACAAGTTTTCTTAATGAATTGTTTGTATATTTCAAAAATAATTCTCACTGATTTGTTAATAGTTTTAAAAATGCAGATAAACGATAGATAGACAGAATTTCGATTGTATTCGTGGGCGGTAATTGTCAGGCTAATGATTCGTTAATTCGATAAAAATAAAAGTGCTATAATGGGATTGGGGCAAATGTATGTGCATAAAACTGATCTAATAAAACTGATATCTGCTTGTTTTGCGATTGAAATGATATCTGATGGGATTCATGCTTTAACGTATTCATTTCCCTGCAATTTCAATGCCGATAACTTATTTATACGAGAGAAAAAGTTTATCCCACCACACCGTAAATATAAACTCTGCAGTACGATCTTTTGCGATGATTGGTTGTAAATAGAAACATCAAAAATAAATATCAATATAAAGAAAATAAAGATGTCAATCGATTTAAATGTCGCAGTGTTCACTGGTTTATATTCAAATACTGATATTTAACTAATATGCAGATGAATTCTTATGTGAAACGAGTTGAAATATTGCTTTTTGGCAAGAAAAATGCATCAGATGTATCGACTGCATTTACTGGGGCAAGGGTCGCTGAACGCCACTAAAGATTTCAAGACTGCAATACTGCAGCAAATAGACGCATACCGCAGAGTGGGGTCGCCAAGAAAAAGTCACATCCAAACTTAGTCTAACTGCACCATTTGGACACAGAAACGCATAACCAAACTTAGGTAATTTTCGTATTCAGAAGTACATGTTTGCTGCATAATTAAAACAAGAAGATACTTGCAATGAAAGTTTTGTTACTGTTTGATGTCAACTTTAACATTTCGAACAAATTGTTACGTAGTGAATAATACTCACGTTTATAATAGTGGACGTAAAAAGCGATTTTTAATTTGACGAAAAGTGTGCACTTACCTTACTAAAATAGCCCACGGTGTGACATCCCTCGGAATCGCCGATCGTCATGACGTAAAACAGGAAAGGCTCCACATCGTAATATAACGTTTTATGGTCAAGGAAGAATTTTGCGAGAAGACATAAGTTTTGACAATATTGCTTGTAACGTTTTCCATCAACTTCCCAAACGCCTATTTTGTCTTTTCTGTAAAAAAAATCATTATTTTTTTAAATTAAGAATTTTTTATGGCATTGTGAAAAAACGATTATGTGATATGACAAACATGTGAATTTCTAAGAAATAAAAAAAAGAGGATTCTTCGTTTACCGTATAATATGCAAATTACTATGATTACGATAAAACTCATTCTATTTATGTTTTTCTTATTTTCAATACATATATCTAGATTTTCGTCATAGCACTTTCTTTAATTTCAGCTTTCAAGTTACCGATAAACTTCATGTCCTGGAGGATGCCTCCAGAGGCACTTTTCTCGATGTCTTCTTAAAACTTGACGACTTTTTGCGTAGCGCAAACAGTACTCGCAAAGATACAGTTTTGGAGCGCGACTGAATTCTTCAGGATATGGACTTTGGTACCACACCTCCATTTCCCATTTTCCCATTTCAACGCAGCGCGTTCCTGTGACATTTCTTCCGTCACCGTCATAATCCAATTCCTTCTGCTCTTTTTCCTACATAAAAATGATTTCATGAATTAGTTTATCAATTAATTTTGGTAATCGTATATATAATTTCTTTATGTTTCAAAGAAACTTCAAATTGAAAACTGTACAATTTTTTCACTCGCGATCGCCTGAGCCTCCATAAATAGTTTGAGATCATAATCCGAGGTGAGATTATTTAGTCGCGGTTGGCGGTCCTTTTCGTTACTTTGAATCTCGTTGCCGCTATCGCTGTCGTTACTGTCGCCCTCTGTCTTCGGCTTCCACTTTGTTCGCATATCCTTCACCTTTAGCTGATAATTACGCTGTTCATTAGTTTGATGAACGCCCTTCGGAGATTTCTTACCCATAATCGCCAAAGCTTTTTTTCTTTCTTCATCCCTCTTTTTTCTTTCTTTGTAAAATTCTCTGGAAGAAGAAATGGTTTCAATGAGCTTTGTATTTACGAAATCATTTTGAACAAATAAAAATCATAAATATATATTTAAACATATTATATATTGTAGTTGAAAATACTAACACACAAGCTTGCGGTGTGGTATTATGATACAAAGGACAAGCTTCTAGGGTGAAATGTGTTTCAAACTTTCCCGAAAGATGGCCGCGGTTATTGCAAGATCCAGCAAGTGGACACTCACGATCTTTGATCGTGAGCTTTTGTCTCGCATTACTTCGGTTGTTCCCCGAACTGCTGCCATTTCCTTGACTTAGTCTAGATTTTGCATTCATTTTTCCTGTATCCCGCGGCGCTGCTCGTTTTATAGGTGATTTCGGATTTACCCTTTTGACTTCACCTGAAAAAAAAAAAAAAAAAAAATTTAAAAAAAATAAAAATATATATGATAACAAAATAGTGATTTTTAATTCATGTATTTAATTTCTTTATTCTAAAAGCATATAAGAGTGTTTATAATTTTGAAGGAATTAAATCTACAAACCGTTATGATTGATGTTAATTTGAAAGAGTTTATTTGATAGTGGCAAAGTAATAGAAAGTAAAATTATGCTCAAAATATCGAGATGTTTAAATGTGTGTCATCTATGTGTGTTTTAAAAGTATATGAATAACTTTTATGTTGTACATTGAATTTCACAAAACACAAAAGCAAGTATAGATAAACAAGTGGAACATGATTTTCTTTGATTGAAAGGATTTTCATTTCCGAATTCAAAACAATATGATGCGAGTCATTCTTTTGTATGTCTGTCATCGTATTATTTTCAATAAAGCATTAGTTGATCGTATGAGGTATTAGACTGCCTGTTATTGACGCAGAAAACTAATCCAAACTGGTCATCTTCAGCTTAATTCTCTTAGTAAAATCGATGACTTTGTAAATGCTTTAATAGATCATTCAAAATAATGTGACTGCACATCATAAATTTATGTCAATATTTGTAAGATAAATATCTTTCATTTTTAAAATAACTGGATTATTGGTTTTTGAGTATATATGCTTCGTACTAATAATGTAAAGAAACAACAATCTTCGAACGTTTCTATCCAGATAATTAATCGCTTTCTAATATTGAAAAACAATTTAATTTTCTATATCCACATAGATGATTCGTAAGTAATTTTTAACCAAAATATAAAAACGAAATCAAATTCATATTTATTTTATTATTAAATGTATGTGTTCTCAATTCAAATAAAATAATTACAACTACATTAAACCCTATCTTATAAGTCTATACTTTTCGTTATAGTGAACTTTGCTTAAAAAAGACATTTTTTGTTGAGAAGCAAATGTATTTAAATTATATTAAAAATATATTTCAAAACACTTTCACAAAAAATTCATGCCTAGCGTGAAATGGCGATCAAAGTGCGCGCGTGTCAATTTTTTTCTTGAGTTAAAAAGTTGAGATTTAACAAAGGCCGGATATTATTAGTGATTAATGTAAACGTACTTGACACAAATCCATGCATTTGTTGTCAAATTACACCAAAAACTCAAAATGAACGATTGACATCCTACTTCGGTTTTAATTGCCGTTTAAACCAACTTAAACGTATAACAATTTCGAACTTACGTGTTTACCTTCGTTTATATTGAATAGGTTGTATAAACAATCAATTTTACGCTCCAAAGATTGTTACTTTCTTCTTTCTTTTTTAATTTTGATTCTTCCAATGATATATGATTAAGGAGTGAATTAAAAAAATTGATCTCGAAACAGGAAATCAAAATTCTTCTACAGTTATGAGGAATTTTTTCAATTCAAAAAGCTATACACGATTATAAACTGAAAAAATTAGCTTCTCTTGTACGAAAACCATAAAAACCGGAAACGTGAACGTTAAAAGAAAAAAGCCGTTGCATAATTTAGCTCTTTTTTGCGAGAGAACGTTATAGTTAATCTAGTGTATGCACGTCGAATAGAAGTTAAAAATAATTCAGTGCTCTTCGTTTTCGTTAATCTTTTTATTCAGAAAAAAGTTAGACTTCGTTTGTTTTGATTAATGCGACGATAATTCAATCATGCATTTAAAATCTTTGGTGCAATCATAACTGATGGAAATTTTCTTTTCCCAAATATTCCATGTTCGTTACTTTACATTACTTTTTCCTGGGTGAACATTAGTTTTCAATAAAATAATTTTTCAAATCTATTTGAATAATTAATATATTTCCATGCGATAAAGGAATTTCAAATTGCAGATAAAAAAAGTAAAGTAAGCAAAACCATTTGAAAAAATGTTTAGGTAGATAAGTAATGTTTTGTGTTGATAGCAAAAATTTTACGGAAACATCGAAACGGTTAGACTATAATGGCATATCGTATTCACTGCTGAATAGGGATAAATAGAATACCGGAGTGTAAAGATAATCGAACCAATTTAATAGTTGCGACTGTATTTAGGTACAATAGAAGACCTTGGCAGTGATTGTGTATAATAAGCTAGTTGATTGCGCCCCTTCAGACAAAGTTCTGATTCGCAATGTCGAAGTTCTGGCGCGCTAAAAAATGTGCACCTCAGAGCTAATTGTGACACATCGATATTTTAGCGAAAACTGTATCGCAAATATGAATGACGCATATAGAGGTAACTTTTGTAAGCGTTTCGTAAGACGTGTAGCAGAATTGCGTACGTATTCATTTTGCGAGCGTAAATCGAATTTAATCAATTCATGTGTTTTGCATGGCATTAATAATCAAGTGACTATCGTCATTACGATTTTTTGCATTAAGAGTCAACGCACTCGAGTGCGTTAGCGCGAGTACCCACGAAATTGAAACTTGCCTGTCTCATCGCCAAAAATTTCAATTACATAATATTGACTCGTCAATGCACTAAAATATATGATTTCGAAGTTTATAAATTACGCTCTGTATTGTAACCATTAACCCCTGTGATAAAAACGGGAACAATCCTATCAGATTCCAAGTTCCCAGTTTGGTGTCAGCATATGCAAAGCATCCGAGACCGATATTCGCTAATTAGTAATTTCGATATTTGTTGGTCGCATCAAACAGATGAACTACGTACAAATTCGTGGCACAAGTTCGTGTGCAAACAAAAATTATATTATCTTGTATATAAATACTATTATGTAATGTCATGGCCGAATCTCGAACATTTAAATAATTATTTGTGAAAAATTATATTTGTTTTAGTAATTCCTCGTGTAAACATATTACGCATATCATTTTCATTCTACCATTATGCCGGGAACATCCTTAAAAAGTAACTCCGACTTGGATCGTGGAGTAATTTATTATGTGACTTACATAAAGAATTTTATAGCTCGCAATTTTTGCGATTTGTTTGGAACGTTTTTGGACTTAAGTTAGAGTGTTTATTGAAGTTTCATTTAGTTTAAAATTATTACTTGGAAATTCCGGGGCTCTTAGATGGTCGTCATTTTATACCTTTCATAGTGCAAACGATTTCACAAGGCGTAATCATCAATATACGCAGTTGTAAAGATAAGTTAACGTAAACACGCAGTCTCCAACTTTATAGTTTGTGCGCCTTCCGTAGGTTTCATTAAATTTTGCATTTCATTGTGTCCCATCCTTTATTACAGTTCAAAAATTTCATATCCTTGCATTTTATTTATTAATAAACTTCAAACGGGAAAATCAACTCTCAATAAAACATCTGATAATTGAATTTATTTCATTAAATTTTGTACGAAAACGATTGATTAAAAATTGAAATATAACATGTCATGAATTTTCAATTTTCTTTAAATGACTAAAAACGAATTATAGATCAATTTTTTATAAGTAGTTATACCATTATTTTTTTTGTTTTCATTAAGTAAAATTATCTTTTTATAATTTTCTATAGAAAGTTTTTCTTTTTAATGAATTTAACATTTCTGTATGCAAATATATATT